>OW964838.1:522500-667399 GCA_943142095.1 Ophonus ardosiacus
TGAAAAAATGAATTCAGTTATATTTGTTTCAAGATAGGTAAATATATTTTGTGTATACCATGATAAAAATAAAATAAGTTAAAAACTAAGTGAGATAGGAACTTGCAGTATTCAAATTTGAATTCGGGGGGTTGTTTTTTGTATGTATATATATATATATATATATATAAAATAATTTAGTTAAATTTATTTCAAGATAGGTAAATGTATTTTGTGTATACAATGATAAAAGTAAAATAATTTAAAAACTAAGTGAGATAGGAACTTGCAGTTTTCAAATTTGAATTCGGGGGTTGTTTTTTGTATGTATACTAAATTTCAGGAATTCGAATTACTGAAAAAATGAATTCAGTTATATTTGTTTCAAGATAGGTAAATATATTTTGTGTATACCATGATAAAAATAAAATAAGTTCAAAACTAAGTGAG
Source organism: Ophonus ardosiacus (assembly GCA_943142095.1). Taxonomy (NCBI): domain Eukaryota; kingdom Metazoa; phylum Arthropoda; class Insecta; order Coleoptera; family Carabidae; genus Ophonus; species Ophonus ardosiacus. Next base: position 522,930 of record OW964838.1, read on the forward strand.
ATAGGAACTTGCAGTTTTCAAATTTGAATTCGGGGGGTTGTTTTTTGTATGTATATATATAAAATAATTTAGTTATATTTATTTCAAGATAGGTAAATGTATTTTGTGTATACAATGATAAAAGTAAAATAATTTAAAAACTAAGTGAGATAGAGCCTTGCAGTTTTCAAATTTGAATTCAGCGGGATGTTTTTTGTATGTATACTATGTTTCAGGAATTCGAATTACTGAAAAAATGAATTTAGTTATATTTGTTTCAAGATAGGTAAATATATTTTGTGTATACCATGATAAAAATAAAATAAGTGAAAAACTAAGTGAGTTAGGAACTTGTACGTTTCAAATATGATTTGTGCATGCATCTTTGTATAATATATAAGCAAAGTTTTAAAATTGTTGGAATGTTGACAAATATTTTTCTATAGGAAATTTTGAATTTTAGATATTAATATAAAAAATCTGTTGTGGCCAGCACAAGACCTCTCGCCATTTCCATATTAGGCTATATAAGTATTGTATTGCACTTCGCTTTCCAACCGTCGTTTTATAACAAAATCTTACAGAACATTACCCAAATATTGTTTCTTACTATATTTAGCATGTCTTCTGCACACATATAATTCTAATTATATCTATTTTATATCATTTTCATGTCAGAGATTGTTCCAATTCATTAACCAGATTGGCGGTATTTCTGATAGATATGTGCATTTTACCACAATTTTACCTATAATTTCAAATATTTAATTAATAAAAGAATAAGAAAAGTTAAATATACTTCCCAGGAAAAGCTATCAGAATGTCACTAAAACTGTTGATATTTGACAATGACATATGTCATGTTATAAACATTGGAATTTGTCAACTGGTTTTCTTAGTGCCTTGGCCTCTGTGATTAGTATACTCTATAAATTATAGAGTCTTTATCTCTAAATCTATACAAGATATAATAAAATTTTTAAGTGTATTAGGTGGAGAATTTTATGTTCTTCAATATTTAATAAAAAAAAACTCCCAAAGAATTATATTTAGAAGAATTTTTCTAAGAAACTACTACTTCCGGTTGTTCAATTGTTACCAAAACCTTTTCAGCTCTTCCCAGGAATGTCAGATTGAGGAAACTGCAGTTAAATATTTTTTAAGTCTTATAGTTTTTGAGGAATCGTCATACATACATACATACACACACACACACACACACACACACACACACATACACACATCCACACACACACACACACACACACACAGACATCATTTTTAAAATGTTATAATCGGATTGTAGGGACCTTAAATCGTGCTTATTCAATAAAATCTGGATATGCGAATTTTAGCATGAATCCAATACCTCTCTTAGCGAGAGGTAAAAAATAAAGAAAATTTCAAAAATCCCTAAATGATGACGTAAACCGCTTGTTTCGCTGGATAGCCCATATTTTAAGCTAATTAAATAATAGTTTGACACAAATTAAAAACTTTATTTATGTAAAATACATTCGCTTTTCGTTTCTTGCAATTCTGAAATTTCTGTTTATTTCCTGAATGAACATTTTTTTCACGTCACATCTATTTTTGTCTTTCGGTTCTTTAAATGCTCTTTCTTCATCTTCAATTTCTTTTTGTCTTTCGTTTCTTTAAGTGCTCTTTCTTCACCTTCGATTTTTTTCGTGGTTTACCAAGGTGTTCTTTTATGTTTTTCTATGTTTTCGTCACATTCTTTAATCTTTTTATTATTTTACTTACATATTTAATTCTCTGGAGTAACTTTTATTTTCAGCAGGTTTATTATACTTGGTTTGTGGAAAATCTTAGCTTTTTCGTTAAACGTCAAAGCCACTATCTGTCCAAGCGAAATTTGACGTTTTATTACAAGTTTATCATATATTATTTAAGACTTGGTTAAATCTTCATAAAACGATGTTTGCAGGATGACAAGTTGCCGTTATGGTTTTTGTTGAAACATAATTAAGTAAAATTTTCGATTCGAGCTCGCACTACCGCCCAACAGATATAAACTACTCTATATTTTTGACAATGACATTATTTTTTTTCTTTTACAAACATTTGAATTTATCAACTGCATATGCATTTTACCTATAATTTGAAATATTTAATTACTAAAACAATAAGAAAAATTAAATATACTTCCCAGTAAAAGCTATCAGAATGTCACTAAAACTGTTGATATTTGACACTGACATGTGTCATTTACAAATCATGTTATAAACATTGGAATTTGTCAACTGGTTTCCTTAGTGTCGTAGCCTCTGCGATAAGTTTACTCTATAAATTATAGTGTCTTTATCTCTAAATCTATACAAGATATAATAAAAATTTTAAGTGTATTAGATGGAGAATTTTATGTTCTTCAATATTTAATAAAAAAAAATCCCAAAAAATTATATTTAGAAGAATTTTTCTAAGAAACTACTACTTCCGGTTCTTCAATTGTTACCAAAACCTTTTCAGCTCTTCCCAGGAATGTCAGATTGAGGAAACTGCAGTTAAATATTTTTTAAGTCTTATAGTTTTTGAGGAATCGTGACTACAACATCCAGACATACATACATACATACATACATACACACACACACACACACATACATCCACACACACACACACACAGACATCATTTTAAAAATGTTATAATCGGATTGTAGGGACCTTAAATCGTGCTTATTCAATAAAATCTGGATATGCGAATTTTAGCATGAATCCAATACCTCTCTTAGCGAGAGGTAAAAAAAGCGGTGTTAATAATACAGATAAACACAAATTGCAGATACAATAAATAAGTTATTACATTTATAATTTAATAACAAATCATTTCTTTTGCAGATGAGCATGTTTTCGACGTTCCAGTGGCAAGAGACGCAGACATCGCGACTTGAAGAACCCGTTCGTGTGTCTACAGTATCCTGGGGCATCTCTCCGGACCTGGTGAACATGCTTTCTTTGTATGGATCAGGAAACCATCTCCTGCGGTATCGCGAAGTCGTGAACCGGTTCGCCGATCTCCAGACTTCAAATTCTATGAAATAAAATGTGAGTTAAACTGTATATTCCACTAAACTTTGTCATGCGTTGTTATTTCACATCTTTATTCATTACTCCTACATGGTTAAAGATAGCAACTTGCACAATGAAAATATGGAATGTACATAAAATTCTCTGTAAGATACGTCTGATTATAACTTTTAATTTTGACTGGTTTAGGAGTTACAGGGCGTTAAAATAAATGTATTTTCATCATATTTTCTCTGTACACTTGTTTCATATTATTCATTTATCACTTCTACAGGAATAATGATAGTAAATAGGGAAGTAAAAATTTAAATTTTACATAAAATTCACTATTGGCAGACACATTTGTTTCGTGTTCAACAATTTAGAAGAAATTTAAATGTAATATCAAAGGTTTATACTTACCTATGGCGAATTTTCTTAATATATCATCCGTAGTCATATCATCACTGCAATATATCATCGGCGATTTTCACATATAAGAATACACTTTGTAGTAAATATTACGTAACACTCATACCAATTAGAATAATTTGTATAACACGTGGTATTAGTGAAACAATACACAACACTTTTACGGACAATTATACATATTTTAATAATAAGAAAGACGGTTTTTTTTAAATATACAGCAATCGTATAGGAAACTAACTCACGACACAATATAATTTTGACTAAGGATTAAATAATAAACACTAGCGGGAGGACAGAGACTTATGCAACATTTTAAATAATATCTAAAATTATAATAAGTAGAAATATGTTGTTTACGTTCAAATGAATTTTGAATATTTAGATTTTATTGTAAATAATAATGTACATATGAACATTTAAATTTAGTGCACTATTAACTTATTAAATTTAGATTTCTTTTACAAAATTTAAATAGTTATTTAAATATTTTTAAGAAAGTTATAGGGTAAATCTAACATTTTTAAAATATACAGCGAACTATACGATGTAAATAGAGAACGATTGCAATAAAAATTTCTAAGTTTTTCGTTTGCGATGTACACTACACGATTATACACAAGCACACGATGTTCACTTCACCAAAGACCGAATGAAACTGAAGTCTTTATTCCAAAAACATAATATTAATATTATCACGTAATACCCCCTCTCTAATTAAGTGTTTATTTATTATATCTTTTGTACTTTGCCGCTCAAAATATACAATGTTTATGTTTGTTTACAGGTTTTGCAAAGGGCCTACTACACCCAGCAGTAGGATACGGTAACTACAACACTGGATGAAGATAATAAATGACTTTATATAAAGAATAAATGAATAAAAATTAGTTTTTTTTACCTTTCCTATGTAATAACAAAAGGGACAGGGAAATATCCTAATATTTAGGGATTTTTCCGAATTTTCTTATGTTTTCTTTTAGTATTAAGTTCTCTAGGTACGAAAATAACCATCCCATAGGAGTCCGCCCTTTTATAAAGGGCTAAGGGCTTATTTGAGCCCTTGGGGAAAATCTGACCTCGGATTTCATTTCTGCAGATCCAAGTAAGTTTAACAACACTTGTCCGGCCTTTCTAGCTTTTTTAGTTCAGGAATTAGCGCAGGCCCTTCGCCACAAACTTGAAGGGCAAATATATTGTAAACCAAAGGGTTTTCATCAATTCTGTGCAATCTAATGGAAAGCGCGGGTTCGAATCCCCCCGATTCGCTATTTTCCGGCCCTTTAGCCCTTTAAATTAACGAATTTAGGCGTTAGACCCTTCGGAAAACTTTAAGGGCTCGTATCTCGGAAACGGTTGGGATTTCAGCGATTTCCTTGAAATTTCGCGTTCCCTTAGCATCCTTTGAAGAACAGGGGTCGTAGAATAACATATATGAGTTTCAAGGGCGTAGGGCTAAGGGTTACTAATTAAAATTTGACAGCCTGTTTTTTAAAAAAGTTGAACAATTTTTTTTTTTTTTTTTTTTTTCACTGTCGGTTCTATTTACCTATTGTATATTATTGGTGTTTTCCGTGATATTTCTAATAAATTTAACAATGTTTTCAGGGTAGTTTTATTAGAATAGCTTACTGAGTAAATTTATAATGTTTTTGTGTAATTTTTTGATTAATTCTATATGTTACATAAAATTAGTTAGTGTCGGCCCTTCGATATGAACGTTAAGTCTAAATATATAGTAAACCGAGGGTTTTCATCAATTTTGTGCAAACCAATAGAAAGCGCGGTTTCAAATCTTCACTATATATACTTCCCTGTCTCTTTGTTGTTGTATTTTCTCCTGAAATAAATGATGGGTTGTTAAATAAAAATTGTATTAGTTTCAGCAGTAATATTTATTCTTTATTTGTAATACATTGTTGTTATTATGTTCATAGCTTAAAATGTTGTATTACTGACATCATCTATGTACTCTATTGTCATTGTTGTATTACAAAAGCGAATATAGATAGATAATATCAGAAATACAACAATGGGTTGTCAAATAAAAAAAAAATGTATTAGTTTAATTAATATTTATTGTTTCTTTGTAATACATTGTTGTTCTATTTATGTTCATAGCTTAAATTATATGATGTGCATGGTATGTATGGTGTGTAAGGTATGGTATGCATAGTGTGTATGGTACGCATGGTATGTATGATGTATAATGCATGGTATGTTTAGTGTGCATGTATATATGGTGTGTATGGTATGTATAGTGTGTATGATGTATATGGTATTTATGGTATGTTATGGTGTGTATGATATATATAGTGTGTATTGTATGTATGGTGTATATAGTATGTATGGTGTATATAGTATGTATGGTGGTATGCATATCTATGGTATGTATGGTGTGCATGGTATGTATGTACACATTATGTCCATAGTTTAAATTGTACTTACCCTTATTCTTTGTATTTTATAAATAAATATACTTACCCTTGTCCTGAAAAATTAGAAATAAGGATGTTTAAATAATAGTTTGTATTAATTTTAATTGTATTTATTGTTTATTTGTATTTTACATTGTTGTATTTCATGTAACTACCCTTAATATACTATGTAAATAAATGATATACTTACCCTTGTCCTGAAAAATTAGAAATAGGGATGTTTAAATAATAGTTTGTATACATTTTACTTGTATTTATTGTTCATTTGTATTTTACATTGTTGTATTTCATGTAACTACCCTTAATGTACAATTTATTATACAATAAAATATAAATTAAGATATAATTTGTTTATTTTTTACCACTTTACTGCCCCTACACGTATATAGTTCTTAAAGTGGCCGCCAGAGGGCAGCACCTATTAGAAAAGACTGCGACTAAAATAAAGGTAACCAGAAAAACTACTCTACTTTAAACATACATACGTACATACATTATTTTAGGGTTATACCTAATGGGAATATAACCCACTAAATATGGGACGTTTACTATGGGAATATTAGTCTCTGAATATGGGATGATACATGGTTGTTTGCAATTCGTAATAGAATATCAGGATTGTGTTGAATTTATTAAGTAAGTCTGAATAGATTGCTATCTACTACACAAGAGTCGTTATGCCTTCTATGATAGTATTTAAATCCCATTTCTAATGTATTTAAGTACCAAAGGCATCGAAAATTATTATGTATGTACGTACGTATGTACACAAATGAAATTTTTTTAATCGATTTTAGACAAAGTTGGAACATTTAACAACAGGTGCTGCACCCTGGTGGCCGTTTTAAAAACTTCATACGTGTAGGGACTTAGAAAAAAAAATCAATTTTTCAACATAATATATTTGTATTATAATATCACAATTACAAGACTTTTTCTTATAACAATTAAAGTTTATTGTTATTACAAAAGACGTTTGACATTAAAATAAAATGTTATTAGATTTGTTGACAAATTTAGTAACAATTGTGAACAGAATATAACACAAAATGAAAAGTAGAGGATATTTGTGTTTAAAAAATCTGTTCGCAATTATTCCTAAGTTTGTTAACAAATTTGGTGACAATTTTTTAACGCTGGCAAACAGGCTTTAATTGTAAAATTGAAATGTTTGTTACAAAGTAAAATTATCATTATTTTGGTTGAAGATATTATAAACTATTTTGTAATAAAAGTAACTTCTATTACAAAATAATTGATATTTACAATCAAAATAATGATAAGTTTACTCGGTAACAAACATTTCAATTTTACAACTAAAGCCTGTTTGGCAGTGTTAAAAAATTGTCACCAAATTTGTTAACAAACTTAGAAATAATTAAGAACAGAATTTTTAAACACAAATATCCTCTACGTTTCATGTTGTGTAATTCTGTTCACAATTGTTACTAAATTTGTCAACAAATCTAATAACAATTTACTATAATGTAAAACATGGTTTAGTTATAAAACTAAAACGTGTGTTACCGAATAAAATTATCATTTTAATAGTTGTATTATTTGTTGTTAATTATTTTGCATCTTTATTCTGTGACTGTATAAAGATGCAGTAGAATTGAACACAAATAATATAACCATAATTTTATTTGGTAACAAACATTTCAGTTTTATAACTAATACGAAACTCTACATTTAAATTATTTAAGTTTTAAAGTAAAATAATACTATATTAAGTAGAGTTTCGTTTACAATACTAATTTAACAAATTAAATTATAACACAAAATGAAACGTAAAGGATATTTGTGTTTAAAAAATCTGTTCGCAATTATTTCTAAGTTTGTTAACAAATTTGGTGACAATTTTTTAACGCTGCCAAACAGACTTTAATTGTAAAATTGAAATGTTTGTTACCAAGTAAAATTATCATTATTTTGGTTGAAGATATAAACTATTTTGTAATAAAAGTAACTTCTATTACAAAATAATTGATATTTACAATCAAAATAATGATAAGTTTACTCGGTAACAAACATTTCAATTTTACAACTAAAGCCTGTTTGGCAGTGTTAAAAAATTGTCACCAAATTTGTTAACAAACTTAGTAAGAAATAATTATGAACAGGATTTTTAAACACAAATGTCTTTTACATTTCTTTTGTTACAATTCTGTTCACAATTGTTACTAAATTTGTCAACAAATCTAATAACAATTTATTATAATGTTAAACATGGTTTAGTTATAAAACTAAAACGTTTGTCACCGAATAAAATTATCATTTTAATAGTTGTATTATTTGTTGTTAATTATTTTGCATCTTTATTCTGTGACTGAATAAAGGTGCAGTAGAATTGAACACAAATAATATAACCATAATTTTATTTGGTAACAAACATTTCAGTTTTATAACTAATACGAAACTCTACATTTAAATTATTTAAGTTTTAAGGTAAAATAATACTATATTAAGTAGAGTTTCGTTTACAATACTAATTTAACAAATTAAATCCTGGTGGTCCGTAAATAAGATTCCTTGTTCCCATTTTTAAAGGTACAAAGATTTCTTATTCAGTTGAAGACCGTTTCCGAAACTTTATATTATATTATATATTTTGTTACCACCCAAACCTCCCACTTACCAAAATATATAATATTTATTAATACAAAGCTTCGTTTACAATACTTAAAATCTAACTTTGCCCTGACCGCGTCTAAATACTTAATAATAATTACAATTTTTACTAAAACTACCTACTTTAAAACTAAAGGAACATGGGTATTAAATTAAAATAAACGCAATAAAAGTTTGTTTTATTGTACATACATTTTAAACAAACGAAGAAGAATCCATGGTCTGCGTCTCCAACCGACACTGCAATCTTGACGATAGTGGTGGTGGGGAGTTCTTTTTAACTTTAAAACTATCTTAGAACTAAAAACGAAACCCTTTATTTAATAAATTGTATATATAAGGGAAACACCGCCCTCAAAAGCCAAACCCACGTTCCCTTATATATATCATTTATTAAATACAGTTTCGTGTACAATAATACTTATAATCTAACTTAAATTATTGTAGTTCCCCCCCAAATTAAATTAGTGAAGTGCGCAAAAAACCCTATCTTACGTTAAAGATCTATTTCAAAGAAAAACAAATCTAAAAAAGCCTATCTTATGTTAATAACGATTTCAAAGAAAAGCAAGTCTAAAAATGTCAAGTTACGTTAATTTTTCTCTCTCTCGAAAAGCAAAAACAACCCCACCTACTTATATCTAAGCTATCTTATGTCTACGCGAACTATCTTATATCTAGATTAAACTAAGCTAAAGGCGAAGTGTGTGTGAGAGAGAGAGACAGTACGAGCTAAGCAAATGGTGAGCACGCCGTGGCGTCGAACGCCGTTGTTGGTACTCACCGGAAGTTTACGAGGGGGTTAAGCCGACCCCACGCGATGCAGAGCATTTACGGCCTAAAAACCGAACTAGATAGAGACCTGGACAGCAGTCACACGTAACTGGCTAGGCAGGACGCCACCTATCTAGCTACTCCCGGAGACATTCGCCCGCGCCTCTCGCGGATACCCTACACCGAACGCGGTTATTAACCCGTGTGCTCAACAAAGTTAATTCAAACAAAAACTTTAATTATTCGTTGCCATTACCATTAAATGATGATTACGTTGCCTCCGGATGAGGAGAGCACATAAGGCCATAAGAAAGCTTCCTGTGTAATTATTCTTCTTAATCTCCCTTGATCCCTTGATCCCATCACATAAGAGTGAAGCGATAACAACAGGGTTTACAAGGTTTTACGCTGGTACATATCAGTCCACTCAATTATGGCTATCGCGCACGAAACCTACCTACCCAGCCCCTCTAACCGTGTGAAGTTAATTGAAAAAAGGAACCCGAACACCCCCAACAAGTTTCGCACTGTTACCTCCTTCCTGACTCATTCTATTGATATTAATAAAGAAAAGAAGAAGAAGAAAAGAAAATTTCTACATCAAAAATTTAAAAAATTACTGCAATTAAGAAAAAATGCAAACCCATCCACTCACTGATTCATGCCCCGATACGTCCGTATTTTCTTTTCCCAAGCACTCTCCCTAGCTACCGTCTGGGTAAGCCGCGTGTACGGTTACCGCTGCAACCGTAGACGCACGATTTTAGGATGATCGCCACGGGATGCACTTCAAATTAATCAATTTATTTTTAATTTTTAAAGAAAACGCGTGTTTGCTCGACGGCGCGATGAGCCAAAGTTTAATTAAAACCTGAAAATACATTTCCAAGAACTTAAAACTATAGTATTCCTCACGTACGAATAGCATTGCACAAGTTCAATTCGCTTTATAATCTGTGCTGACATCTAATAAGAAAGTATCTTTTCCCGCATCAAGAAACGCACTTGAATTGATAAATCAACACTAAACACAAAAATGTTTCAACACCCGTCAATGTATATGAACTATGTTGACAGTTTCAAATTGTTTCCTAAACAGAGTTACATATGTTGTCTCATGAACAGATTGTATAACCTGTGTGCCAAAAAAACTACTTCAATTACGTGTCTTTAACAAGTATACACTTTATTGCGCGCAATGCCATTCTTACGTAAATAATATAAAAACTTATAAAACTATTATTATTTTAATCTTCTAGATGTCCGATTCCTGAAAAACATATGCTAATCATTTGTTCACAGATATTGATTTTATTGATAAATAGTCGATATTTCAATTTCAAATTGTTTGAATTTTATAAGGACATTTATGAAAGTTATATTTAGTTTACCATAGTACTCAAAACTGAATTTGAGATCAAGATAATATTTAGGCACAGTCATATTCCTTTGACTATAAGTTCCCATGGTTGACTATGAGAACGATACAATAATTAGGCATATAGTCATATTCCTTTGACTACATGTTCTTATGGTTGAGCATAAGAACAAGATAATATTTTAAACATTACAATTATGAGAAAAATAAAGTTTCTTACCAGTTCATCCATCGATGGCCGCCTACGTCGAAGATCTGTAGTGTTGAAATCCAAAGCTTGTAAGCTATATCCAAATTCTCCAAGTTTTTTGACGCATCAAACCAACCAAAGGTCCACCTATTAAATATTAAGTATTAGGTTGTGGTATTCTTTAAACCATTTAAAAAACTGTTGGATAAAATTTCGCATGGCAAATGAGTATTCATTACGGGAGACAAGTATCGCTTTTTACCTCTCGTTAAGAGAAATATTGGATTTATGCTAAAAATCGCATCCAGATTTTATTGAATAATCTAATTAAAACATTTTTACGACGATGATGTGTCTGTCTGTCTCTCTCTCTCTCTCTCTCTTTCTCTCTCTCTCTCTCTCTGTGTGTGTGTGTGTGTGTGTGTGTATGTGTGTGTGTGTATGTATGTGTGTATGTATGTATGTATGTATGTATGTGTGTATGTGTGTGTGTGTGTGTGTGTATGTATGTGTGTATGTATGTGTGTATGTATGTGTGTATGTGTCTGTGTATGTATGTGTGTATGTGTCTGTGTGTGTCTGTGTCCGTGTCTGTGTGTGTCTGTGTCCATGTGTGTGTGGCTGTGTGTGTCTGTGTCCATGTGTGTGTGGCTGTGTGTGTCTGTGTCCATGTGTGTGTGGCTGTGTGTGTCTGTGTGTGTATGTATCTGTGTGTGTCTGTCTGTGTATATGTGTGTCTGTGTATATGTATATATAGAATAATCTATTGCAATAAATCACGCAGTCCAGACTACACTATTTGTCAAATTCATATGTTTGTAATTAACAAATAAATGTCAGTGTCAAAAATCAACAGTTTGACTAACATTACTGAAAGCTAACAAAATAAAAAATTGCGAGAGGTATTGTGCTGACCACAACAGATTTATGTAATGTGATATATGTAATGTACAATGCGATATTATATCCTACAGTTTTTAAATGGTTTCAAAAGTATTTGATATTTACTTTAATTTGATATTTTTGAAAGCACATTTGATAAAAAATAGTGCAAAGAAGGCAACCCAGTTATGTACTATGATGTTAAAATATGAATGTTTATCTCAAGCAACGTAAGATAAATATTCATATATTAACATTACAGTAACTGTGCCCGACTTACTCTGCAATATGTTTTATCAAATTTCCTTTTGAAACATCAAATTAAAACGAATGCATTTAAATAAATCTATTTTAAACAACAGTTTCTAGTATATTTCGAATGATTTTAATGTAAAAATTATTGACTTAGTGATCTGTCTAAATGTTTTATAATACGACGAATAATTTACGGCCATATTGTAATACGAATATTTAGACATTTTCATCTGCAATTATTCTAAATACGAGCCCAAACTCATAATAGTTCGGCAAGATTTGTTTTCAACAAACAAGTTATAAAACCTACGCAAATGGTGAGAAATTGCTATAAATTTCTTTCAGCTAGTTTAAAATAGATTTTAAACTTACAAAAACTAAATTATGTGTCAAAAATAGGGGCTTAATTCTTTCAGATTTGAACTCAGCCATGTTTCTTTGATATGTATAGTTTTATTAATTCAAGTTGATTGGTTTAAAAATTATTAACAAATTTGTAATTTTGAACGATTTCTTTTGTCTTTGTTAATAACCTGTAAACCACTCAACAGTTGTAAATGAAACTTGGTATATACATGCACTATACCTCCCTTAATAATAATTTATTTACACCGTAAGTAATTTTTAAATTATTGAATAATTATAGTTGAAGATATCAAATGTACTTTCCGCGGTGGTCCTGTACCTTTTATTCAATAACTCTTGAACCAATCAATACTAATTAATAAAATTTTGTTTGTCTATCAAAGAAACAAGTCTTGAGTTCAAATTTGAAAGAATTTAGGCCGTATCTTTTGCGGATACTATTTTAAATTGTTCTTAACTCTCTAAAATTTATTCAGAATTGCTAGAAACTATTTCAAATTGTTCTCAACTGTCTAAAATGTATTCAGAACTGCTGGAAACTGTTTTAAATACTTCTCAACTGTTTAAAATTAGTTCGGTCGGTTAACATTTTCAACAAACAAATTATAAAACCTATCTTAACCCATTTCTCATTTAAAATAAATTTAATTAATTCTACCTATGTGATGATGAGAGTTGCTCAGTATAGTCGCCGTCAAATGAGTATGGACTGATGTTCTTTTTCCCTTCTCCGTACCCTGTCCCTTGCCTTGCGGTGTTGCCGCTTCTTCACAACTTAACATTTTCAACATTGCCCCTGAATTGGCAACAGTGTAGAAAACTCCAGTCCATACTTATTTGCCGGCAAATATAAACATTTAGTTATATTTTTAAGTTTAATATATTTCTGATTATTTTTATTAATTTATTCATTAAACAACTTTGTTCCTTTACAAAACAAACAACTGGGCTGCGCTCCAAAACCGTACTCTAAAGTACGAAATTACTTTAAGTTGTTCCAAAACTAATAACGTTACTCTTAATCTGTTACAAAACTGTCAGAGTTTACTCCAAAGTGATAATCTACATACTCTACTATCGAGGAGGATACAGAAATTACAAGACAATTACACGGATGTTTACGATTCTCAAAATATGAAAGTAATTTGCCTTCTTAAGGAAGAAAACATACTTTTGGTTGAAAATAAACATAAGTAAATTCATTGACCTGTATCACGACCACACTTATATGAAAAAAGCACTTTTATGGTGCATCCTTTCACATTCCACAAAAGCGCTTTTATTATAAAAGTGCGCTTGTACGAGCCCTAACAACATAAGCTTCAGACGATACCAATTTTTGCAATTAATAGTCAATCAATATTTTTTAAACACATAATTTTTACAAAGGGAAAATGAAAAACCCACCAAAAAACACTGGCTACTTAATGTTCGGAATGATTATATGACAAATTTGATGTTTATCACTCTTGTAAGTGTTGATTTATGATTATACGCGATTTGTGCTGTTAAAAATGAGCCGTGGCAAGGCTACTTCAAAGAACATTCGTAAACTTGTAGTGAAACACTACCATGAAGGGAACAGCATGAGTATAATTGGAAAAGATTTGCAGTTGGCGAAATCCACTGTAGCAGATATTATTAAATATTATGGCGAAACAGGTGGCTGAAATTCGAGGAAAAAGTACCGGACAACCAAAGAAACTGACTCCTAGATTGAGGCGACAACTTGTGAAAATTTGTAAAAATTACCGAAGAGCCACTCTAAGGGAGGTAACGGTTCTCTTTACTACAGAAATCGGTGTATAAATTTTACGAGTGTTATGTTCTTATAGGCGAAAGAAAAACCGCTGTTAACGAAAGTACAGATGAAAAACAGCGAAGAATCCAAATTCCATATCTCTGTAGGTGGCTGTAGAAAACGAATTATTCGGGATAAAACGGAAGCCTTTCATAATGTCTCAAAAGAACTGTGAAATTTGCAAAGAGGGTGATGATTTGGGGGCGAATGTCTGGAAATGGCGTAGGAAAGATGGAAATAATAGATGGACTAATTAATACCATTAAATATCAACAAATTCTGACGAATAGCCTTATTTCTAGTGTAAGAGTTCTATCCCGACGGAAACTTCATCTTTCAGCAGGATGGAGCATCATGCCACACGGCAAAATCAACAAAAAAATGGTTTGAAGACCACGACATGAGAGTTCTAGAATGGCCTTCAAGCAGTCCAGATCTCAATATTATTGAAATTTTGTGGCACTGAATGAAACGTTACTTAAGAAATAATCTCCAAAGAACGATAAATGATTTAAAGACAAAACTCCAAGAAATTTGGGGTTCTTTTACACCAGATTATTGCAGATCCCTGCTAGCATCCATGCCAGCCAGAATACAAGCTGTTATAAAGGCGAAAGATGATGCGACGTCGTTCTAACTCTTGTAAAATCAGTACTCGTCCAAACATTAAGTTGTTACTAATAATTTCTTTATTTTTTAATTTGTTAGGCTCTAAACATTTTGTGTTAAAATAAAATCCATAAATATTTCAATATTAAATCTAATTCGTCAATCTCAAATGAAACATCAATAAATATTTGTGAAAACTGATATCGTCCGAACCTTATGTTGTTAGGGCTCGTAATACGAGCTAGACTTTAATATTGTAATTATGAGTAGTTTTGTTAATTTTTTAAAATTATTTGCAATTTATTACTCCAACAAAAGTTTCCTTCGTTCCAAAACACGCTACACTCTTAAATTACGTTATCATACTCTAATTCCTACTCCAATACTACGTACTCCTTGATTTTGGAACGCAGCCCTCATGTTGAATACAACAAATTATTGAAAAACGAAAACTCACAATGAAACAACTTGTTGCTATTCTAACAAAGAGATAAAATGGCTGTTGCCGGGTCGAGGCAACCGCCCACGCCACTCCAAGTGTTTGTTATCCTCGTTCCTCTAAAAAGCCTCGTACAGGCCTGCGAATCATTCAACGAACCGTTTGTCGAACCGTGACATTTTAACCGGAAGGGTAGATAAAATAATACTTTAACAATAAGAGAAGATACAGAACTTTAATTTTTATTTAAATAAAAACACATTATACATTTTGGCGATTCATATTACATACAACTTCAATTATATAAACATGAATAAAATGAAATTGTTTTCAAATAAATTCTATAACTACCATGCTACTGAGATTTTTAAATTGTTCTAAAATAATTTAATTTATAATCGGTTTTTCTAATTTTTGCTCTTTAAAATCTGCTATAGAAAAAAATAGAATTTTACACGCGACGATAAATTTAAATTATCGGATCGCCGTTTTGTTCGCCGAACGTTTCGCAGGTCTGTACGAGGCTTTACGGTGTGAGATATATCTTTCTTCTTAATCCCAAGCGTTCCCTTCGTTCGTACGTAAGCATACGTTCGCTTACATCTGGTAAATGGCAAGTTTTTTTATTCATTGAAGTATAATACGCATTAATACTAATTTCATCAATCCATTTTTTTATTCAGCGCTTTACTCATCAGACTTTCATCGGTTCCATCGTACTTGAGAACCGATGAATTCGATAGAAGAACAGTGGGAGATATCAAAAGTTTTCTTGTCATTATCATTATTAATGGAATTTAAAAATATAAATGTATAATATGGAATTTCTATTGAAGTGGATAATATAACGTATTTATATTTGTATGATTTTTGTCAATTAATGCAAATAATTCTAGGAAAAAGTTGGTTGAATTTCATTTTCGTCATCTAAGAAGGAAGAATCTGAAGAGTTTAACAATTTTTGGAATATAAATAAACTAGCTTTCATATTTAAATTAAGCAGCTTTTAATCGGAACCGTTTCTATAATCATACTCCTTCGGTTCCACTGAAAATTCATCAGTGAAGTCATTTTAAAATAAGCTGAAATTTAGCCCTAATTTTTGTGATGAATAAAAAAACTTGCGTAAAATGCCATCACTGCAAAGTTAATGAATTTGTACAAAATTCTTCGCTAAAGCAGATATGTCAAATTAAGGGCATCGACAAAGTAAAATAATTATAATTATTAGGCAAAATTTTCCGAAATTCTAAATGAGACATATCTGCTTTTGCCTTAAAGCCACAGAATTGTAAAGCAAATAGTATGAAGTCCAGTAGGATTCCTACCTTATACATGTAGACAGCAAGCTTGAATATTTGAATTGTGAGGGCCCCATTTCTATAACTCCGTTGTTTCCCATTCTTTTTAAAGGTACTCGGCCCTTATTATTATATTTACAACACTTGAGGTCGTTTCTCGCATTCTAAGTATCATTCTCGTTTATTGATCCATTAATCATATTCTAGATTTCTATGTGCTCGGCCCTTTTTCGTTCTAAACTCCATTTTTCCGAAACGCTCATGCACGCAATCTGAAATAGAAAGAAAAATATGTTACTTCAGTCATGTTTTTGCGACTTTCATTTACCAATACGTATTTATTTATATGAAATAATATAAAAAAGTCCATAAATCGAACCAAAACTACAAAAAAATTATGTTAAACATTACTTGCAAACCGAAACTTAAATGAGACATATCTGCTTTTGCCTTAAAGCCACAGAATTGTAAACAAATAGTATGAAATCCAGTAAGATTCCTACCTTATACATGTAGACAGCAAGCTTGAATATTTGGGTTGTGAGGGCCCCATTTCAGTAACTCCGTTGTCTCCCGTTTTTCTTAAAGGTGCTCGGCCCTTTTTCGTTCTAAACTCCATTTTCCGAAATGCTCATGCACGCATTCTGAAATAAAAAGAGAAATGTGTTACTTCAGTCGTCTTTTTGCGACTTTCATTTACTAATATGAATTTATTTATATAAATTAATATAAAAAAGCCCATAAATCGAACCAAAACTACAAACAAATTATGTTAAAGATGTTTTCATTGTAATGGCGAGTACTTGCAAACCGAAACTTTAATAAGATATATCTGTAGAGATGCACTCGATTTCGAGCTTTAGCCCGGCCCGGCCCGGCCCGCCTCGATTTCGAGTCGATCATCGAGCCGAGCCGAAGATATTTTTATCGGGCCGAATCGGGCTAATCATTTTCAAAAATCGAGGCGAGTCGGACTTTTGATTTTGGCCCGGCCCGAAAATTCGAGCTTTTCGGGCCGGCCCGAAAAATATTGTAGTACAATCAAATGCAGTTTCCTTAATATTTTAATGAAAATGGATGAAGTTAAAAAGGATCAAAATGAAATAATAATGTAAATATATTTTTTATATAAGATTTGTGAAAAAGTTGTTTAAATTTTCGAACGGCTTTGGTAAACAAAGTGTTAAATACACGTAGGTCTGTAATTTTTATAACAAATTTAAACTAGAAGGATCTGTTTTTAACTACTTATGTTAACTAATATTAAAAGTTATAAAAATGTAGAGGTTTTTTATAAGTTTGACATGAAAAAAGTTAAACATTTCGCTTTAACTTAAAAATCAACATTAAGAATGCCGGATGCACCCAATTTCGAGCTTTGGCCCGGCCCGATTTCGACTCAATTTTCGAGCCGGGCTAGCTAATTTTTTTGTCGAGTCGATCTTCGAGTCGGGCCGATAATTTTTATTTTCGGGTCGAGTCGATCCAAACCTCAAAGCCCGGCCCGGCCCGAATGCATCTCTACATATCTGAGCCACAGAATTATAAAAAAATAGTACAAAATCCAGTAAGATTTCTACCTTATATATGTAAACAGCAAGCGTAAATATTTGGATTGTGAGGACCCCATTTCAGTAACTCCGTTGTCTCCCGTTTTTCTTAAAAGTGCTCGGCCCTTTTTCGTTCTAAACTCCATTTTCCGAATTGCTCATGCACGCATTCTGAAATAAAAAGAGAAATGTGTTACTTCATTTACCAATACGTATTTATTTATATGAATTAATATAAAGAAGTCCATAAATCGAACCAAAGCCAGAGAATTATAAAAAAATAATACGAAATCCAGTAAGATTCCTACCTTATGTAGACAGCAAGCTTGAATATTTGGATTGTGAGGGCCCCATTCCAGTAACTCCGTTGTCTCCCGTGTTTCTTAAAGATGCTCGGCCCTTTTTCGTTCTAAACTCCATTTTCCCGAAACTCTCATGCTCATACACGCAATCTGAAATAGAAAATGAAATGTGTTATTTCAATCATCTTTTTGCGACTTTCATTTACCAATATGTAATTATTTATATGAATTAATACAAAGAAGTCCATAAATCGAACCAAAACTACAAACAAATTTATGTTAAACATTGCTTGCAAACCGAAACTTAAATGAGAAATATCTGCTTTTGCCTTAAAGCCACAGAATTGTAAAGAAAATAATAAGAAATCCAGTAAGATTCTTACCTCATACATGCAGACAGCAAGCTTGAATATTTGGATTGCGTGGGCCCCATTTCAGTAACTCCGTTGTCTCCCGTTCTTTTTAAAAGTTCTCGGCCCTTTTTCGCTACTAACTCCATGTTTCTGAAGCACTCATGCTCATGCAAGCAATCTGAAATAGAAAGAGAAATGAGTTACTTCAGTCGTCTTTTAGCGACTTTCATTTACTAATATGAATTTATTTATTAGAAATAATATTTAAAAACTCCATAAATCGAACCAAAACTACAAACAAATTATGTTAAACAAGTTTTCATTGTAATGGCGATTACTTGTAAACCAGACTCAACAAGTGGCAGACTTTATACACGAATTACATTATTATTATCGTACACACATCTTTAAAATCATTAAAAATGACGCAAAAGTTGTTAAGAACTACAAATATGTAATAAAACTAATGTTTGACTTACTTTTTCCGCAAAATTTCAGTTGAGAAAATCACTGCAAATGGACACGTTCTCACCATTACGTTGTTTTTTTAGTATACCCACGCCGCCGCAATCATTTTCGTAGATGGAGCAGCACTGTGCAGACAACGTGGAACGAAATACTACGAGGTCTGCCGAAGATAAGCGAGGGTTTTCAAATTTGAATTTTCGGTAATTCTGTTGAAGTTGTAGTAACAGAAAATGTTCCTTGATTGATTTGAATTCCACGTTAAATACTGCATCTATATTTGTTGTATTTTTAAAATAATTGATTTAATTATGGAGATATCAGTGAGACAAACTGTAAATTCCATGTCTACAATTTTAATTCCATAAAACAAGTTTCTTTGGAACTCTTTTGCGGCGGACGTTTGCTGTTCATTTAGCGTTACCCAGGGAGCACGTGTGGTATTCTACCACGGACGCGAACAGCACTACCCCCCACTAATATTAAAATATTTATGACTTATTTGGTTGTATTCTTGCACAACTAATTTTGACTTTACGTTTTCTGTAAATAAAATGTTTTTTTTTTTAAATACAATCATTATAATTTACCGGTTTCAGGATATGAAAATTTTATGCACATTTGTTTCAAGATGGCGTCTCCTCAAGATGTAAAACTTGACTTTTTCACCCCCGTCCCGACATACACATGCGTTAAAATCGTTGATTATTGATTGGTTTATTTCTACACACATTTCACGAGAATACGGTCCATGTAAGTTTTGACAGATTATAACAGCAGACGAAAAGCGTCTTTATTGATTCTAAAATGTGGCATTTACGCTTAGACAGATACAAACTTTAAGCTATTCACGAGATCATGACGTATACAATTTATCTGAATAAGAAAACATTAAATTACATTTTATTAATTTGTAATCTTTGACCTTGGGAAGATGTCAGCTACAGAAGAAAAGCTAAAGATCGTCAAAAACGCGATAGCTGGTTTCCCAGATTTTCCCAAACCAGGGATATTATTCCGGTTAGTTTACACAAAATAACTATTATATTTGTTACTAATTAATTTATTACAGGGATGTTTTTTCGGTATTAACCCAACCATCAACCTTTAAAATTCTCCACGAGTTACTTGTAGATTATGTGGCAAAAATAACCCCAAAAATACAAGCAATTGCTGCACTCGAATCCCGAGGATTTTTATTTGGCCCTACCTTATCTTTAGAGCTGGAAATTCCATTCATTCCTATTCGAAAAAAGGGTAAATTGCCTGGAAAAGTTCATTCTATTACTTACGACTTGGAGTATGGACAAGTAAGAAACACAAATAAAAAAATAAAACAATAAAGTCTTTATTTATACAAATACATTTGCAGGACACATTAGAAGTGCAAGAAAATTCTTTGAACTCAGGAATAAGAGTTTTGATAATCGACGATTTACTCGCAACTGGAGGAAGTATGACAGCCGCTTGTCAATTGTTAACCGAAATAAAACTCGATGTTATTCAGTGCCTTTGTATTATCGAACTAGAAGATTTGAAAGGAAGAGAAAATGTACCATTTCCGGTACATTCTTTCATAAAATACTAGGCGTAATTATTTAGTTTTCTTAGATTTCTTTTTAGTTTTTGTAGATTTTTTTGTCGTGCCATTTGATGATTCGGGAGAATCGTTCGTTAATGGTGAAAAAGGACATTCCATTTGTTGAAGCAAAAACTTTGCTTCTAATACTTTCGCATTTGTAAATTTTTGTAATAAGTCTTCTACATCGTTTTCTAATTGTTTTGTATCTTCTTCCATTTTTAACAACTAAAATAATTATAAAACTATAAAGAATATTGTGTTTATTTGTTGTTTACCTTCATATTTCCGTGAGTTTTCGTTGCGCCATATTTATGGGCGGCTAAATTTTTTGCTAAAGCCATATCTATATTTTGGGTAGCTGCGTTTGCTAAAGATACCTCCATAGGTATTTGTATTTTATTTCTTAATCTGCTTTGACTAACATTATCTCTAATCTAAATACATAAATACAGTAAAATAATACAGAACACAAATATATATATATATATATATATATATATATATATATATATATATATATATATATATATATATATATATATATATATACAGGATGTAAATTTTAAAACGGGTCATAGGGCTATAACATAGAAAAACAGTTTTTAGGCGCCAAAAGTTTCTATATTAAGTTATTGAAAAAATGATTGGTGCCTATTATAAATAAAAAAATACGAAGTTTTTAATACCAAACATTTCTGTTTCATATAAAGCCAAGAAATAAATTTAAAAATTTGTACAATTAAGAAAAAATATCATTAGCTCTGAAACTCAGTAACAAAACATTGTCATTTTTTTACTAACATGATATTGAACAATTAAAAATTAAAGTTATTAATTTATGAACTAATATAAAATAACACAAAATAAAGAAAACACTAGGAAATTTATTTAAGAAACAATTATTAATTGGAAAAATACTACCTTTTTTTTAGTTTAAGTTCTGTATTTTTTATTTTAACCCAACATTTCGGCACCATAAACTGGTGCCTTCTTCAGGGGATACAATGACATAAATATAAGAAATAACAAAAACAACAAGTAACCAAGGTAACAAGAAATGTTCATAAATGTTACCTTTTTTATGTATACAATTTTCTAGACAATATATGCATGTCCGGCAATAACATGGACGGCGAACATGCATCTTAAGAAAAAATCTCCTTTTGCCAGAGGAAAAACTGTCCGAAAAACTGGCACAGAAGTGATCTGTAGTATTTTTCCAATTAATAATATACTGAAAACTACAAGGGAACAATTAAAACCATTTAATAACTTGTGATTTTTCTTCATGAGACAAATTATCCATGATTTCTTCTTAATAAAATGAAAATAATAATAATTTAACAAATAATGTGCAAAAAATGTTTATTAATAAGTGTCTTAAGTCAACAATTGTTTTGTTTTGTTTCTGTCAATTTCACGGCTAATGATATTTTTTCTTAATTTTGTAAATTTTTAAATATATTTTCTGGCTTTATATGAAACAGAAATGTAATGTGTTTAGTATCAAAATATTAGTAATTTCTTTTTTCAATAAATTAATATAGAAACTTTTGGCGCCTAAAAAACTGTTTTTCTATGTTATAGCCCTATGACCCGTTTAAAAATTTACACCCTATATATATATTCATACTTCATCTAATTCTTCCTGTATTTTTTTTCTCTGTTCGTCAATATTCGTGTATCGTTCAGGTACCGCATTATTCGTTATACTTTGAAATAATAAATTCTCTAAAACATTTTTCTGTTTTAATAACTCAACATAATGTTTGCTTAAATGTTCTTCCGTCTGTTGAAGATCTATATCATCTTCCAATTCGTTATATTGAATTTTTTTCATCATTGATTCAAGTTCTCGTTTTCTATCAGCGAAATTTATCTCCTCTAGTTTTTTACGGGAAACTTCTAGCGATTCGGCTTGCATGTCGAGAAGATCTGTGCGAAGTTTTGATAATTCTAATTTTCTTTTGTTAACGCGCTCTTTTTCTTCCATGAGTTTTTCTTGGTACAGATCTTCTAACACTGTTAAAAATTTATTTATATGAATTTGTAAAAAAGAAATATTAATTGTTTACTTTGTAATCGTTTGCTTTCGGTTTCCTGACGTTTATAAAAATCACTTTTGGCTTCATCTTCATTTTTGTATTTTGTAATTTCTGATTTAACATCATATAATTCGTCCTCAATTTTTTTCAAATCATCTGGACGGTCGATGTTCAAATAAATTTTCGAACAATTATCGAAAATTGGATAAGAATCTTCAGGTAATTTTTGAAAATATTCTAAATATTGTCTTGGGTGATTTTTATCAGAAGTATGTCCCAACAAAAAATAAACTTTTTTGATTATTTTTTTAATTCCAACGGGATGTTGTTTACGGAAAAATAATTTAAAATCATCGACAGTATTTAATTGAACTAAAACTGATCGGCATAAAATGTTATAAGATACAGGAATCATCAACAAAAATGAGGGTTCTCTTGATAAAATATGATCCCAAAGAATGCACCATTCTTTAATCGTTAATATTTCACTAAAAGCGCTTTCTAATAATTGCCAAGAATATATCAAAGATGTGACATTTTTTTCAAAAAAGAATGATAATAATTGTGGGTCATGTTCTGCCAAAATATTTTCAATCATTGCTAAAACATTTATTGGAGGACAAGGCGCATATTCGAACCAAAACTGACACCAGTTTACTAAAAAACAACAACATATTCTTCACTAATTTCTTATTAAATTTATATTAAAACTTACTCAAAATAGTTATGACGGCTTCAAAACACATAATCGGATCATTTTCGAACACTTTAACAAAAGGAAAAACAAAAAATGGTAAAAATTCGAGTTGGCACAAATCGGGGCACCAGTTTCCCAAATTGGACAAAAGGTTTTTTAAATTTTTTTGCACTGCTTTATTAATCAACGGATATTTTTTATCCAGATAATCAAAATGTTTGTTGTAACCTTTTTGAACGATAGCTGCAAAATTTTTATTGTTCCTTGGTAAAACAAGAATTTTAGACCAAATTAATGGTCTGTAAGTTTCAGGGTATTCGCCATATTCTTTTAATATATTAAGTAGTTTGTTTATGTTCAAATCGTGCGTCTACAAAACGAATATTTAGCGATAATAACAATTTTACAATTAAATTTCACCTTCGTAGAACATGGTACGTAAAGTTTCGTCCGTTTTTTAGTATATCTAAAATCACTGTCATTTGTTTCAACTAAAATTGAAACATAATACGACAATTTGTATATATTAACTTCTCCTGATTTTAAAACACAAGCTAAATGAGTTCCATTTGAGGAAGTACAAAACGATGTGATTTCACTTGGCGTCTGAATTTTTCCTACAACATAACTCTTTTCCATATCCAAGAAATGAAGAACGCCGTTATTTGCCAGTAAAATAAGATATTTATTTGCTCCGCCATCGTGTGGTTGAGAAATAAAATCAGCTGATCTTATTGTAATCTCGTCAGGAAGATTTAAAATTTTAGTTAGTTGCCAAGAATCAAGCGAAAATATTATTAATTTTGCTGATAGGCCAGCTAAAACCATCGTAGTGCCATTTCTAAAACATTTTTTAAACATAACCACAACTTTATATAATTTGTATGGAATACCTTGTAACAGAAATGCTGCGTAAGAAAAATTTGTGCCATTCTGTAGGCAAAAGTTTTTTGTAAGATTCAAATGTAGCACTTTTCCAAACATGAATATAATCATCAGAAAAACACGCCAAGATGTGATTGGTAACTGGCATAAAAAATATCTATTTCAACAATAAATAAACATATTCTTTTACCACTTACTTGTTTTAAAGTCGCTGGACTGCCAATCGCCAATTCTTGCACTTTCGTATAACTTTTTAAATTGAAAATTATCGCCTGTCCGGCACTCGCAGTCAAGCAAAGCTCATTATTATAAGATATATTCTTTACTGGACACGTATGTCCTTCTAATGAAGCAATAACACATCCATTATGAATATTTACGACATATAAATCACCTGTAGTATTGCCGCAAATCAATTCATCGTTTTCCAAAGGCGAAAAAGATAAAACTGAACATGAATCGAATTTTGGCAGCGACCAATATTTGCTACAAGACAAATCTACAATGAAAATATTGCCTCCAATGTCTGCGTTTGCCACAATAAGCCCTGAATTATCAAAAGCTGTATAAAGAAATCGTAAACGTTTCTGGCAATTTTTAGAAAGTTGTATTGTGTGATGAATTTGTACAACTAACCTGAAATATAGACGTTTATAACTGTTTTAAGAGTATGTTATTAATGTATTACCCATCTTTTCGTACTGGTTTTAACTGAAAAGGATTTTTAATAATTGTATCAACACATGGACTACAAGTTTCGTTCATAATTCACTTGAACATTTTCAAAGTTTGTAAACAAATGTAAACTGTCAAATTTTGTAGATATTGTTACGTACACAATCGCAAGTTTTTCTAAAGAATTCATAATAAAAACTTTTGTATTTTACAATACAAACAAACTAGATGTACAGTTTAATATAAACTTTGTATTTATAAATCAATAAAATGTAAAATTAACGGCTTTTACCTCTTCTTCATCTGCACAACTTAACAAATCAAGTTTTTAACGGTTTTCAATACGCCAACTTTCTGTTAATAAAAGTTTGATGTACAAATTTTATTTATAAATCTATTATTGAGGTTTTATCAGCAAAAAGATATTAATAACAGGGTGTACAGTCACCAAATCTTAAATGTATTGAATTAAAAATTAAGGACCAAGGGTTGTGCTTTGAGGGACGCCATGATTGTTTTAAAAGTGATGTACAAATTTTATTTATATTTATTTCGTCTAATTGTTGAGATATTATTGAAAAAATAACATTTTAAAAGGCTGTATATAATCACAGAATATATTTAATTAAAAATAAAGGACCAAGGAACGCACGACACGGTTTTATTAAAAGTCGTAGGTAAACCTTTTGTAAATACGACTATCTATATTTTTTGTACTTATACATTTGTAAACACAAAAACTATTTTATTAATAGCAGCATTTTTTAAATAATAATGCTCCAAATAAAAGCAATTATCATTTTAACTGATGGTTCTGATTAAATAATAAAATAGTTATCTATTTATTAAAATTTTCTTTTATAGGTTGGTATAATTTACTTACAACTTACCGTACAATAATTTAGTTGACGATAAATCTTAGATATTTTACATCCAACGCCGCTTATTTCCATTGAACAAAGTTTTACTGGAAACTTTGTACGATTTAAAAAGTAAAACCATAGTTGAATTAAATGCGTATGACGATAAAAATTATAAAATAACTGTGGAGAAATCTTGTGATAATAAAATTTATGAAAACGGCCATGTTTTGAAGATTACAACAGCAGTTTTGATTCGAGAAAGACAAAGATTTTTGAGGCGCAAATAAATATATTTTTAAGTACACGAAATATAAAATGTTCATAACCTGTTTTTAACAAACAGGTACAATATTTTTCAGTCTAAACTTTTCAAAATAAAAAACATTGTCAGATTATTAAAACATATTCCGGGGAAATTATATATTTCCGATTGGCATTTATCAAAATCATCAATTAATTTTTACAAATATTGTTCATTTTACGATTTTTATCATCCCGTTTTCAAGACACACATCTTTATAGATGTTGAATTCAATACCCGAAATTAAATATTTATACGTAATTCAAAACGAAAATGATCGTAGAAGAAATCAGGAAGAATTTCGGAGACAATGTTTTAAAAAACATAGGCAAATATATATGTATAATCCAAGGAAAAAATTGAATACTTTAGAATGGTTTTTGGCCGGTTATTATACAAAAAGACCAAAACCAGATCACGAACTTAAATAGTTAAAGGTAAGATCAATACATTTTTGATCCCAAATAACTTAATATTTGTTTTTAGGTTTGTATCGCAGCTTGATTTTGCTAAAACGTTAGTATTGGGGATTTATTCACTTACAAAACCCTGAAAATAAATATGTACTGTCCATCCAGACAATTGGCTGGATTTTGCTGCGACAATTATTGTTTGAATCTATCGATAAATTAATTGAAAATTGAAAAACGGTAGAAAAATACATAAAAATATTGCATTGAATAAAATGTATATCCTACCTTTTTAATATTTTGCTTTTTTTCGCACCTTCAAAATCCTGTAAAAATATCAGATATTACAAACAAATACAGAGAAAATAATTATTAACTTGCCTTTTTTTACGAGTATTTCTGGCAAATTCTTACAGTCATTATTTGGTAAATTATCAGGAATTGCTGTAATATTCTTCATAACTGTAAATACAAATAATATTACCAATAAATTAAACAAAAAATACGACAAATCAAACATGAAATTGTAGAAAATAAGCGATTATTATTTTCCGATAGGCGCAAATAAAAATCTGTATCAACAGAGCTACCTTTATTGAAATAACAGAAAGGTATTTGAAAATTGCGAAAAAAGATACGTGAATTTAAAAGTCCGCAAATCCGCAATAATAAATAATGTGTTATTTATTGTAGCGAAAATTTAAGGCGCAATATCTGGGAATGAATTTTTTATTTCTAATAAAGAGCCGCTACACCCAGAAAAAGGTGTAGCAGACCGGGCGTATCTTGTAGAGCCTTTTATACCCAAAAACGGATATATTCTACAAGTCCGTATGTTTTTAGGGCGTAGGTGTAGAACGTTCTTTACTTACATAAACTTAAAACACTGGCGCATTCCGTCTGTCCAAAGTCCGTTTGCGTTGCTCCTATTCTGCTGCTTATTTTATTGTACTTTTACAATGCGCAAAATTCGCATTACAGTATTTTTCGCGCTAAGAAACATTTTATTTTATCGTATCTACAATTAGGAATTAATGCGAACCGACGTCACAGTGGAAATATTTGAAAGCAAGATTTGAACTTACTTTTTGACAATGGGGGATGGGATTCCACGATTTTTATTTTTTTTTGATGCTTTATATTTGAAAATTTCATTTTGTTCTTTTTTTCTTTTCTTTTACATATCTTAAATTTAGAATATATTCCAAAATCATTCAAGCAGCAAATGCAAGTCATCACTTAGTGTAAAAACCTTAATGCATTAAAATCACTAATAGTGAAAAATGAAATAAAATTTTAGTCATTTTTAACTGTCAAAAAGTGTATAGCTTTATATAATTATTATTAAGATGAATAGTAGAGTTCATTACTTATCGTATATGACATGAATAATATATAAATAATGTACATCAATATCATATTATTCGTTTAATTGTTGCTATAGTTGGCAACATTGATAATTACTATGTTCATACTGTCAAAGTCGTTATTTGAAAAATATTTGTTTTGTGCGTTGTAAAGGCCTATTTAAAATAAAGTAATGTTAAACGCAACGTGACCGTTACCGCAAACACAAAATCTGTGAATCTGCCAAAGGTAGCACTTCTAATCAATCAGAAGAATTCGGTAATTTCTTTGAAATTCGGCTCACTTTTATTTATTGCCTTTATATGGCATACTTAACTATAAATAAGGTTAGTATTATAAAATAATTTATATAGAAATGGACAGTGACGAAAATATAGTATTTATTTTGTATCAGTATCAGTACATAACGTCACACATCTAGTTACTTTTATTCAATTTTTATTAATGACGTGCATTGGCTGCTTGAATGATTTATAGTTTATTAGTATTTAACAGTTTGGCAGTCATTGGTTTGATGATGGGAACGCCTACTTAACAGCGTCGGCCAACAAAAGAGCATTTAAAAAAAGTGATAAAACATAGAAAAGAAATTTGCGTCAATAACTCATTTATATGGGAAGAAATAAATATGAATGGAATCCCCTCTTCCACCATTATATCTTTTTTATAATTTCATCTAAAGTATAAGCAAAACTGAGATTAATTAAAATCCCCCATTGCAATATTTTATTTAAATGTAGTGCGGAAATATGAATAAAATGTCGTTTACAAAATAATGTGAATTTATTTCAGCGAATCAAACAAAACGAACCATCTTAAAAATACTTTGAAATAATGTCCAATTTAAAATCTATTCCTATTTAATATAGATATGTAATTGTAATAAATTTAAAACGTCTAAATTCTAAACTATCAATAATACGCAAATTAAAATGTGTTAAGATCCGCAAATTAGTAAAAACGGCTGAAATCCATCGCAATCCTTTGGCAGAATTAAAATCTGCGAGACGGCATATCTCTACGAGGGCCGGGACCAGAGTAACTAAAAATTCAATATTTACATATTACAAAGAGAAAGATACTTTATCCCTACACTAAACTGCGCAGAATTGAGCCCTACTTCAATTGAAATTTATTTATTAGTTTTTACAATTACTGACGATATCATTCTGAAAGCGCAAATATTTTACCGCAAAATCTGCCGTACTTCTTCAAAATAAGAGAAATTTGAATATTTTCATGTCGCAAACTCCCAAAACATTATGCATTCCAATTTGAAAATTTGTAAGCCGCATTTTAAGTCGATACTTTTCCTTCTCTCAGCCGCAAAAAAACCGCAAATATTTATCAAAACTGGCGCAGAACATGTACAAATCAACCCCTGAATATAAAAATGAGCGACACTTACCCACGATTCTGCATGGGGGAATTGTACGCATCATATCCGGTATTTCTGGAAGAATCGTTATATCCAGCACCTCCCATCGGTTTTGGTGGGCCTTCCCGTCTGCTGAACATATCAGCCTGGGGGCGCCTTTCGTATCCTTGATTCATAGGTGGGGCTACACCGGGCGAAGCTCCCAAACCGGGACCTTGCGGGTCCATTAAAGGACGGCGGGCTCTATCTTCATATGGTTTTCGGTCGTCCATCATTGGCCTACGCTCGAAAGGCGGGCGATCATTTTGAAACATACTTCTATCATCATACATTCCATCTCCTCCTGGGCCCATATTGTACCCCCCATCATATCTCCTATCATCGGAATATCCGCCTCTTCTATCATCCATAAATGGTCGTCTCTCGGGACCATTTCCATAATTATTAGACATCATACCTGACTGACGACTATCAAAACCTCCTCGACCGCCTCCATAATTTCCTCTCGGAGGGCCCCGCCTATCAAAATCGCCCCCATCTCTCATATAAGGGCCCCCGCGGTAGTTATCCCTATTGTTTCTCATGGGTCCCCCAAAACCATTTCTCGCCCCTCGGCCGCCGCCATCTCTATTTGGAGGGGGTTTCACGCGACCTTTTTCCACAGAAATACGCGTGCCTTTAAATGTCGAGTTGTTTAATTCGTCAATGGCTTTAAACGCAAGTTGTCGGTTTTCCAGGTGGAGAAAACCGCAACGATTTACAACATCGCATTCAGCGATTTGGCCATAAGGGGAAAATAATTCTTTAAGTTCCTCTACAGTTGTACCTGGAGGGAGACTACCAACGAAAACTTTGGTAGATGTAGCTGAACGACGATTCTACAAAGCAAATTTTAAGATAAAAGCCGGTAACGAAAATATCAAACATTGAATGATATACCCTTCAAAATTGTTTAAATACATACGAAAACATTTATCATACAATAAGGCACAGAAATGTTATAGGAAAACTACAAGTACGAACAAAAAATCTGATGATAACATGAATTGATACCCACAACAAATATTTGACGAAAAACGCATAAAATACATAAAAAACGCAACTAAACATTAATACATAATATAAATAGTTAAATAAGAGGTACATACCATCGTTAAACTTTGTATAAAACGTTAATTTATACTTCTAAAACACAACTACAGCCGGCAAACCAAAAGCACGCCAACATCCAAGCGTCATACACATACAAAATGGCGGTTATTAATTAGTGGCATTTAGCAACCGCTTCATTGCAGTCTCACTAACTTTAGGAAAAATATGTAACTAGTATTCAAATGCATTACCAAACTCAAAAATTAATATACATTTACATCCCCCACGTTAAATATTATATACATATATATATATATATATAAAACCACCACTGTATACATATTATAAATTAATATAAATACTTCTGCGTTTCTATAAATCATTTAGAAAATTTCTATAAATCATTTAGAAAATTCCTACAAATTTTGTGCATAATGAGTACTAACTTTAGGAAAAAAAATGTAACTATAACTATAGTATTCAAATACATTTTAAAACATAAATATATAAATATTGAGGGTCACTAGTTAATAGGAATTTATCTGCATTTCTATTCTTACTTACAAATTTTGTGCATTTAAAATGGCACAAACTGCACAAATCTTCCGGCAATCTTTTAAAACTGTTGAAAAAGATCTCCTCCGTTGGTTTCCAGGCCATATGGGCCGAGGAGTCAAGCAAATGCAACAAAAATTAAAACTTGTGGACTGTATCATAGAAGTACACGATGCCAGAATACCATTATCGGGTAGAAATACCGATTTTAAGTACACTGTTAGTGGTTTGAAACCACATATTTTAGTGTTTAACAAAAAAGATTTGATAGAGAAAAGTATTATACCCGCAATTCAAAACCATGTGAAAAAAGAAACAGACCATGTTTTCTTCACAAATTGTAAATCTC
Organism: Ophonus ardosiacus; assembly: GCA_943142095.1. NCBI lineage: Eukaryota > Metazoa > Arthropoda > Insecta > Coleoptera > Carabidae > Ophonus > Ophonus ardosiacus. Next base: position 554,299 of record OW964838.1, read on the forward strand.
ACACGGATAGCGATGTAAGGAAAATATTATCATTAGCTGAAGATTTGATACTAAATTCCGAAAGATATAATAGAATACATGCCCAGGAATATAATTTGATGATTATTGGGGTTCCAAACGTAGGTAAATCATCATTAATAAACTGTTTAAGGAATTATCATTTGAAAAAAGCTAGTGCATCAGCTGTAGGTGCCGCCCCCGGAATTACAAGAAGTGTTTTAAATAGGATAAAAATCAGTGAAGATCCTTTAGTTTATTTGTATGACACGCCAGGAATTTTGACTCCAAATATATCTAATATAGAAGCAGGGTTAAAATTAGCTTTGTGTTCAACTTTACAAGATCATTTAGTCGGGTTAACCACAATAGCAGATTATTTGTTATATTGGTTGAATAAGAATAACAAGTTTAAATATGCAAAATTGTTCAACTTAGAAAAACCATCGGATGATATTATAGAAGTTTTGATACAAATAGCTAAAAGTTTAAACAAATCTAAGAAAATTAAAGTACAAGGAGAATATATTATTCGTCCTGATATTGACTCAGCTGCTCAACATTTTATAAAATCGTTCCGAACAGGCGATTTAGGTAAAATAATGCTAGATAAAGAACTTATTATAACCTAATTGTATAATCATGTATATATTTTTATAAAATAAATAAATACCAACTTATCTTTTGCATGCAAATTACATTTCCATGTTCCTTTAAAACTCTGGCAGCATTCTTGATAACTTCAAGCGATAACCTACAAATATACAAAAAGGATGTTCCTACGAAAGTTAGGAATATATTTAAGAAATGTTTATTTGAATAAATTATCACATTTTCCGAAATCAACCAGGTATGAATACATACTCTAATAATGTGTGTCAGTAACAAAGAGAAAGTCTAACGTTGCACTTCGAAAGTTTTACTACAGAATTTATACAAATTAAATAAATGTTTGCTAGATTGACATTTTATCCAACATTAGTTTATAATGTTTTTATGGAAAAAGTAAGCAGCAGACGATGGTATGATCGAATAGATGAACACGTAATTTTAGGAGCTTTACCTTTTCCAAGCCTCACAAAACAGGTGGGTCTATTATCAATAATAGTTATGCAATTATCATAGGCGTACTATTTATTTTCAGCTAATACAAGCAGAAAATGTGAAGGCTGTTGTTTCCATGAACGAAGATTACGAATTATTGTTAGCCACAAACAGAAAAGTAATATTACCAACAACTTAACAACAAAATATAAATGTTTTTTAATTGTAGAAATGGGAAGATTTGGGCGTTAAATTTCTACAACTTTCAACAACAGATATATTTGATGCTCCATGCCAAAAAAAATTAATATTAGGGGTTTCGTTCATAAATGAGATTATCAATGAAAACAAAATGGCGACTGTTTATGTTCATTGTAAAGCTGGACGGACGAGAAGTGCAACTTTAGTTGGCTGTTACTTAATGGCGGTAAAAATAAAGTTATAGTAGTATATAAGTTTGCACGATGAGCGGAGCGAGTCGGACAATGACACTCCAAATATTTAATTTTTTCAGAAAAATCATTGGACGCCGGAGCAAGCCGTAGACTTAATGCGAATAAAAAGACCTCATATTTTGCTTCATACAGTTCAATGGCGAGCTTTAGAAGACTATTACAATTATTTAAATCTATACCCAAAACCAATTTAATTATTATTTATTTATATTTTTCTACAGATTGTAATAACATGTGAAATAAATTAAATACAAACAAACCTCGCTTTATTTTATTCTTTCGGGGCTACTTTTTGTCCATCCTCGCATTCACATTCGGGTGGATACGGAGTAATAGCCCACAATCTCTTTACAGCGTTTGAAATACCAACATCGTTGTAGTTAAAATATAACAAACCTCCCAATGTTAAAGCGGAAAACGCGTATACAATAGCTCGAGCAATATGCGGAATAACTTTTCCCACTAAAGATGGTCGAATATAATCAACAACAACTGCTTCGACGCCCCTGTTAAGTCAAACTGTTTATAAATTTCAGAAAATGTATCAAAATATTTACCAATGCATGTGGACTACAGTTGCAATAGCGAGAATATTATCGCATACTTGGCCTCCGACAATAATACAAGCTGGCATAATCAAAATAAGAGCTGCTGAAAGAAGTTTTTCTACTGTCCAAATTGTAGAATGCGTTAATGTACGATGAGGAACCAAAAATGCATTATGTTGTTTTTTAGTTTCAACAATTTGACGATTAAATCCAGAAAAATTTTTGGCAACAATAGGAGTGATAATTAGCTGAGAATTTTTAATTTGGGTTGTAAAGAGTTTCGATATAGCCGTGTTGAGTACTAAAATACGATATTGTTATATAATATTTCACTGAATGTCATGTCAAAATTATACCTGGTAATCTTTTAGATCCATGCAGGAAAACTGATAAAGCCATGATTAACAACCACCAATTCACTAGTATTTTATATTCAAATTAAAACTAAATTCCTTAAAACATATTTTGCACTCAATCGCAGTCAACAAATCTTTCTTTCAATTGAAACAAATTCCCCTAAACAGTAAACACAAAGTCCCTGAATTGAATGACGAAGCTTGTATGATCAGTAAAAACACAACTCATTTGACAAGTTTTGAGAGCAGAGCATTTTGTTAAAATGACTTCCTTGGAAGATAAATCTATTTGGGAAGACGGAGAAGACTCGTTGGGTGAAGAAGTGTTAAGAATGTCAACAGATGAAATTAGTAATCGGATAAGACTTTTGGACAATGAAATAAAAATTATGAAGAGTGAAGTTATGAGGATTAACCATGAATTGCAAGCACAGAACGAGAAAATCAAAGAAAATACCGAGAAAATAAAAGTAAGTAACCTAATCTAATTATTTATTAACTTGTTTTACTTAAAATCGGCACTTAAATACATTATAAGATGTTATTGATTTTATACAAATGCAGTGTTGTCAACTGTATGATAATTATTGTACATATAAGATATTTGGGTACTGTACTACCTAAAATAGTAAATTTATACGTAAAATGACAAACAATATGTGCAAGAAAAGCTAATTAAATAAGTCCGATGAAAATGTTTGAGATAATATCCACAATTTTAAGTGTTCTTTGTGGTAACTTCAATGTCTGCATGTTCGCAACACTGAAAATTTGAAACAATTGAAAATAGTTTTGACTAAATTGTAGAGGGTTGAGAAGTATTTAAAATAGTTTTCGGCAATTCTGATTAAAATATAAAAATATTTATTTCAATTTTAAATAAAATTTAATATGTCCTATTTTTCTAGGTGAACAAAACCCTTCCATATCTCGTCTCAAACGTCATCGAACTTCTAGACGTAGACCCCCAAGAAGAAGAAGAAGACGGTGCTGTGGTAGATTTAGACGCACAAAGAAAAGGAAAATGTGCCGTAGTCAAAACATCAACACGCCAAACATATTTCCTACCAGTTATCGGTTTAGTTGACGAAGAAAAGCTTAAACCCGGCGATTTGGTCGGTGTTAACAAAGATTCATATTTAATCCTCGAGACATTACCTGCCGAATACGATGCGCGTGTTAAAGCCATGGAGGTTGACGAAAGACCCACGGAACAATATTCAGACATCGGCGGATTAGACAAACAAATCCAGGAATTGATTGAAGCTGTTGTCCTTCCGATGACTCACAAAGAAAAATTCCTAAACTTAGGAATTCATCCCCCGAAAGGTGTTTTGCTTTATGGCCCGCCCGGCACGGGAAAAACTTTACTGGCAAGAGCTTGCGCTGCTCAAACCAAGTCAACATTTTTAAAACTCGCCGGTCCTCAATTAGTTCAAATGTTTATTGGCGACGGCGCGAAGTTAGTCAGAGATGCTTTCGCTTTAGCAAAAGAAAAATCCCCTGCTATAATCTTCATTGATGAACTCGACGCAATTGGCACAAAACGTTTTGACTCAGAAAAAGCCGGTGATCGCGAGGTACAACGAACCATGCTCGAACTATTAAATCAACTTGATGGTTTCAGTTCCACATCTGATATTAAAGTAATCGCGGCTACAAACAGGGTCGATATTCTCGATCCCGCCTTGCTACGTTCGGGAAGATTAGACAGGAAAATAGAGTTCCCACATCCGAATGAAGAAGCTAGGGCGAGAATTATGCAAATTCATTCGCGGAAAATGACCATAAACCCGGATGTTAATTTTGAGGAGTTGTCTAGATCTACGGATGATTTTAACGGCGCGCAGTGCAAAGCCGTTTGTGTCGAAGCCGGGATGATAGCGTTGAGAAGGAATGCGACAGCAGTCACGCATGAAGATTTTATGGATGCTATTATGGAAGTTCAAGCCAAAAAGAAGGCTAATCTTAATTATTATGCTTAAATTATGTACATCGTTTTGTAAAATAAATGTAATATTTAAAATGTCGAACGAATATTACTCAAAAAATCCCTAATTGTATTTCAGGTAGATAAATTAAAAAAGAAAGAAATTACGATAGAATTGTTCCGGCCGTTCTGAATATATATTTTTTGACAGTTTTGTTAAGGCCGGGATGACTGCGTTGATAGGAAAAGCGATAGCAGTGACACGAAGATTTTATGGATGCTATTATTATGGAAGTTCAAGTCAAAAAGAAGGCTAATATTAATTATTATGCTTAAATCATGTATATCATTTTGTAAAATAAATGTAATATTTCAAATGTCGAACGAATATTGCTCAAAAAATCCGAAATATTTGTATTTCAGGTAGTTAAATTTAAAAAATTTGTTGCAGATTATTTTTTAAAAGAAAATATACCAAAAGCTACTTTGCCGAAAAGTTCCGGCCATTCTGAATATTTAAAAGTATTTAAAATAAGTTTCCAGTAATTCTGAATAAATTTTAAATAACTAGAAACAATTTGAAATAGTTTCCAGCAATTCTGAATAAATTTTAGACAACTAGAAATAATTTAAAATAGTTTCCTTCAAAATAAATTTTACGACAACTGGAAATAATTTAAAATAGTTTTCGGCAATTTTGAATAAACTTTAGACAACTGGAAATAATTTAAAATAGTTTCGAGCAATTTTGAATAAAGTTTAGACAGTTGAGAAATATTTAAAAGTTTTCTTCAAAATAAATTTTAGACAACTGGAAATAATTTAAAATTGTTTCCGGCAATTCTAAATAAATTTTAGACAGTTGAGAAGTATTTAAAATAATTTCTAACAATTCTAAATAAATTTTAACAACTAGAAACAACTTTAAAGAGTTCCCAACAATTCAAAATTTTAGACAGTTAAAAATTATATAAAATAGTTTCCTTCAAAATAACTTTTAGACAACTGGAAATAATTTAAAATAGTTTTCGGCAATTTTCAATAAATTTTAGACAGTTGAGAATTATTTAAAATAACTTCTAACAATTCTAACCAAATTTTAACAACTAAAAACAACTTTAAAGAGTTCCCAACAACTTCAAAATTTTAGCCAGTTAAAAATTATATAAAATAGTTTTCTTCTGAATAAATTTTAGACGAACTGGAAATAATTTAAAATAGTTTTCGGCAATTCTGAATAAATTTTAGACAGTTGAGAAGTATTTAAAATAATTTCTAACAATTCTAAATAAATTTTAACAACTAGAAACAACTTTAAAGATTTCCCAACAATTCCAAAATTTTAGACAGTTAAAAATTATATAAAATAGTTTTCTTCTGAATAAATTTTAGACAACTGGAAATAATTTAAAATAGTTTCCTGCAATTTTGAATAAATTTTAGACAATTGAGAAATATTTAAAATAGTTTCTTTCAAAATAAATTTCAGACAACTAGAAACAATTTAAAATAGTTTTCGGCAATTCTGAATAAATTTTAGACAGTTGAGAAGTATTTAAAATAGTTTCTAACAATTCTAAATAAATTTTAAATAGTTGAGTATTATTTAAAATACTTTCCAGTAATTCGGAATAAATTTTAGACATCTTTTAAAAGTTTGACATGAGTTAAAAATACTTTAACGCACATAATTAAATTGGACGAAACAGGAGTCGTTACATTCATTTTCAGAAAAAATGTCAAAGTCGCTATTAATATTTCTTCTATTAAAATAAAATTCTTGAGACCGTATTCTCGACTTTTAAGGTATACGTTAATTTTTTTGGGAAAGATTTGTTTAACAATCATAGTTTATTCATCCTTAAACTAATACAGGAATTTCACACATTTACTTAAAATAATCTATGTACATGCGCTTAGATATCAGCCGTTGAAAGTGCGCAAATAAATATGATACAAATGCTAGGGGAATCTGTAGATATAAAATTACAAATATGTGTAACATACCTTAGTGCGCATACTAACACTTCATTTACCAATTTGGGACCTGCAATTTTCAAAAAAAGTACTTACACATGCGCGCACAGAACAGTTCATTCACTATGGGTCAGTGCTGTGCCCCCTGGGGGCCCTGCGGCCTACGGAAGTATACTATCAGCCCTAGGGCTCCCGATAACGCGGTTATTAAATACAAATCCCAGTTTGAACCAAAGGTTTCGTTGAAGTTGAAGATGGTCGATAGAGATCCCTAAAAAATCATTCGATGTTTATTATACCTGCCGATTAAAAGGATGTTTAATAAATTAATAAAGGGCCGTTTTCATAATCAGGCTTACTTTAAGACTTTATCTTTAATTTAAAGTTTTCGGTTTTTATAATCGAAGTCCATAGTTACTTTTAACAAAAGTAAAATTTTAGGTTTTTGAAGTATGTTGGTAGACCTGAACGAATAAAAATTGAAAGTTTAACGTTTGACATCTCAACTTTTTGAGTTTCTTGTCTTCAATAATGTGTACAAAAGGCAAAATTATAGCTGCAAACTTCTCAAAATCAGAGAAATATTAAAAATTAGTATAATTTTCAATATAAAAATATAATATAATCAAATACTTGTTATTCTATTTTAACACATGAGCGGGTAAGTTATTTAAATCATTGAAATATGCCAATATACAACAATACAAACCCAAAACAGCTTTGTAACAAATAAAGAGAAAATTCTATATCCTAATCTTAGTGAAAATATATTGACGCCAATTGCGAATATTTGAAGAAACACTATAAATAAATGGCAGAGAATTTTTCGCATTTTAGCAGAATAATTCAGTGATATATCTGCATAATCATTCCGATGAAAACTATTTTTGATACTTCATTTCATTATTTCAAACCAACAATGACAAGAATTGATTACAATAATCAAACATTGATACAATAAAAATTTATTATATTTTCTTTTAATTTTAATAAAAAAATACTGATATAATAAATATATGTGTATGTATTGTAACTTTAGAATATAGAAAGTTTAGTAGGGGATATAACTGAGTATTTTCATTGAAATTAATTTATCTCGAAATCATGATCAGAACCTATTTGTAATTTAACTAATTCAATTTTATTAATTGGATTATATCATGAATGAAATCAAGGTGCTCTAAATTGAGCAAATTAGGATAATAGTTAAATATTAATATTTGAATTGCACTCAAAAGATGTTGAAATATAGCAATTTTAAATAAAGGATGTGTTAAACGTATAGGTTTATTTTTGTCGTAAAGGACCATAATTAATATCAGTAATTTTAACTACTGCAATTAATAGCTATTCGATTAGCAAATATAATTGCTGGACATTTATTATTAACACTATTAGGAAATACAGGACCATTAATAAATTCATCATTAATTTCTTTTTGATATTTCATATCCAATTCAAGCTCCAATAATTCTTTGAAGAAAATAGAATTTGAGCTCTTTTTGTTATTGCAGCTACTATAATTAACAATCCAATAATTTGTATATAATTATAATTTTTTATATAATCTAAATAAAAAATATAATTTCATCTTCCATAATTTAATAAAACCAGGTCGGTTTCTATCTTTATTAAATTAAAATATTTTAGTACGAAAGGACCAAATATTTAATATATTTATATTTAATATTTTGATTATTATTTTCATATTATGATCTTATAATCTACAATATATTTAATAAAATTCTTGGTTAATCTTTGTACCTGTCAAAATTAGTAACAAAATTTTCATGAATTATTGATTTTCTTAAAATAAAATATTCACTTTTGCAAGAAGAGAAAATTAAATTTATTTCGAACTTCAAAAATGAGAGTTAAAAGTAAACTAACCTAACAAAGAGTTAAAGTCTTAAAGTACACCTAACTAAAGTGATGAATGATTTCATTTTATTGTTAAAGTGCTAAATTTTATTATGAAAACGGCAAAACTTCTCCGTATCTAAAGAAATAAACATGACTAAAAGGCAAAATTGAATAAAACTTTCACCAATTCAAATCTCACCTCTTGAAAGTTTTGCAGGCGAAACATCATCGACAACTTAAACAAAGCTAAAGCGACTGGAACTTTAGCATCCGGGTTAGTCTCCGCCGCTAAATCATAACACCTTTTAGCCAGATGCATATCTCTTTGCATGCCTAAACCTTGCTCATGCATATACCCCAAATTAAACATCGCTTGAGCGTTATGCTGTTGTTCACTCGCCAGGCGATAATGACTAGCCGCTGTTTCATAATCTATGTTTGTTCCCAGTCCGTAATAATAATAATCGCCTAGTTTGACTTGCGCAGCGCTGTATCCTTGCGCTGCAGCCCGCCCCCAATACAGCAACGCCCGAGAGAAACTTTCCTTAACGTTAAACATTCTGACTTCTGAACTGTCTAATAGAAAAGCGGCGTTGCTTTGAGCGACTTCATAACCTAATTCGGCTAGTAAACTATACTGAACAAACGCTTCGTTATATTTGCCGTCTCGATAATCATTGTGAGCCTAAAAAAAAATTTGGGCCCATAACCTAATAAGGCAATTGTGGGAAATTACTCACTTGCATTAACAATTCGCCCCATTTTCCCCGTTCTGCGACGTTTTTAAATAATTCGACGGCTGTAGGACAAGATCGCATCATACCAGTTCCAGCGGCATGCATTTGTCCTAAATTATAGTAGGCTAAAACATGGCCACTTTGCGAAGCTAAACTGAAGTATTTATTCGCTAATTTATAATCTCTTCTAACACCCAAACCGCCTAAAAATATTTTATTAAATGATTTTATTGCAGAAAAATATTTAGGGCTGCGAGATCTTAAAATCGGTTTGTCCCGATTGATCAATTGGAAAAGATCGATTTTAATAAAAGATCGATATTTATTGATAAGAATCGATAATTGTTAGAAAGATCAATCAGATTTTTTAAAAAACAAAAACGTCAAAATGCATCTTAAATCAAGAGATTTTAAAATCGATTTATGAATAAATAAATCAATCGTTTTTTAAGGGTATAGAAGATCGATATCTTAAGAAAAATCGATTTTTCGGAATTTGTGTAAATAGTTTTTTAATTGATCAATCTTTCTGAAAAAAATTTTTCAAAAAAAATCAATCAATTTTTTAAATAAAGTCAAATGCAGCTGAAATCAAGAGATTTTAAAATCGACTTTTTAATAAATCAATTTCTTTAGAAAAATCGATCTTTAAGAATCTAGAAGATCGATATCTTTAAAAAAGATCGATTTTACAGAATTCGGATAAATAATTTTTTAATTGATCTTTCTTTCTGAAAAAAATCGATTTTTCAATTGATCGATCTTTTCAAAAAAGATCAATCAGATTAAAAAAAAAAAACGACAAATGTAGATGTAATCAAGATATTTTATAATCGACTTTTGAATAAATCAATTTTTTAGGAAAATCGATCTTTAAGAATCTAGAGGATAGATATCTTTAAGAAATATCGATTTTACAGAAATCTATTTTTCAGTTGATCGTTTCTCAGGAAATATCAATCAGATTTAAAAAATAACCTCAAATGTATCTGAAATCAAGATCTTTGAGAATCTAAAAGATCGATATCTTTAAGATCGATTTTAAGGAATTCGGATAAATGATTTTTTAATTAATTGATCTTTCTGAAAAATATCGATTTTTCATTGATCGATCTTTTCAAAAAAGAAGATCAATCAGATTTAAAAAAGCGCCAAATGTAGCTGTAATCAAGAGATTTTATAATCGACTTTTGAATAAATCTATTGTTTAGAAAAATTGATCTTTAAGAATCTAAAAGATCGATACCTTTAAGATCAATTTTACGGAGTTCGGATAAATGATTTTTTAATTGATCTTTCTTTCTGAAAAAATTGATTTTTCAATTGATCGTTTTTCAAGAAAGATCAGATTTAAAAAAAAACCTCAAATGTATCTGAAATCAAGAGATTTTAAAATCGACTTCTGAATAAATCAATTTTTTAGGAAAATCGATCTTTAAGAATCTAGAAGATCGATATCTTTAAGAAAGATCAATTTTACAGAATTCGGATAAATAATTTTTTAATTGATCTTTCTTTCTGAAAAAATCGATTTTTCAATTGATCGTTTTTCAAGAAAGATCAATCAGATTTAAAAAAAAACCTCAAATCTATCTGAAATAAAGAGATTTTAAAATCGACTTTTGAATATTTTTTAGGAAAATCGTTCTTTAAGAATTTAGAAGATCGATATCTAAGAAAAATCGATTTTTCGAAACTTGGATAAATAATTTTTTAATTAATTGATTTTTCAATTGATCAATCTTTTCAAAACAGATCAATCCGATTTTTTAAAAATGATCGATCAATCGATTTTTTGGCAGCCCTATTTAAAACGTACTGAAATACATATTGCCCAATTGCAACTGTCCGTCAACCCATCCTTGATCTGCCGCCGCCGAAAAATACTTCAAAGCTTTGTTATAATCTTTTTCAACTCCTCGGCCGTAAAGATACATCAATCCTAAACCACTCTGTCCAACAGGATTTCCGAGATCAGACGCTTTTTTAAAATATTTTAACGCTGTTTCATTATCTTGTTTAATTTCATCACTTCCGTCCAAATAAATCTACAAAAACATTGTTGAAAAGAATGCTAATATAATCAAAATAATAACATACTTTTCCTAAATACGCCATAGCTATCGCATTTCCGGCATTTGCTGCCTGAGTGAAATAATGCATCGCTTTTTGATAATCAAGTTCTACTCCTCGACCCCCCTGATAATGTAGCTGACCCAAACCAACCTAAAAATTATATTTTAAGTATCAAAAGTAGAAATAAATGTTTGAAGATGTATTACTTGTGCTTGAATGTCGCCTTTTTCAGCCAATAATTGATAATATTCAATCAAATCATTATCTAAAATGCCAGTTGTGTAACCGTTTTCTAATTCGTCTAAAAGTCGAACTCTTTGGACTGCAGTTCCGCCGGAAAATGAAACAGATTGACCGACTAACAAAAAAATTAATAAATATTCATATAAATATTGTACGAGGAGCAGAAATTCAAAATGCAGTTTTCACCAAATTTCATTTATAATAAAAATTAAATAGCGGGAGGTATTGTTATGGAATGCCGTTTTAGCATTTATTCCCACATTTTAAAACAGTCATACAAATTAATATATCGAAAAAATAAACTCTCATTAAAAAGAAAGATTTAAACTGATTGTTGAATTAAAATGTTTGTTGATAATATAATTACAAATTTTTTAAACAAACATTTTAAATCAATAGTCAACACACAACTTTCTTTTTAATATTAGTTTAATTTTATGTTTGTTCAATTTATATGATTGTTGATAATCTCTAAACAAACGTAAAAATTCAAGTATCATAGAAATGAAATAACATTTATATGAATGAATTAAATTGACTCTGTATTTTCACGACACATGAATTAAAACGATTGTTTATTTCTGTGATACTTGAATTAAATTGTTTGTTTCATTCTACGATACGTGATTTAATATGATTGTTGATAATTTTATAACAATCAATTTAAAAGGCACTGTCATATAAATTCATGTATCATAAAAATAAACTCTTATTAAAATGAAAGATGTAAATTAATTGTTGTATTTAAATGTTTGTTGATAATACAATAACAAATTTTTCTAACAAATTCTAGATAATTTAGTAATTATATTAATACAACAATCAATTTACATCTTTCATTTTAATAAGTTTATTTTTACGATACATGAATTTATGACAGTGCCTTTTAAATTGATTGTTATAAAATTATCAACAATCATATTAAATCACGTATCATAGAATGAAACAAACAATTTAATTCAAGTATCATAGAAATAAACAATCGTTTTAATTCATGTGTCGTGAATATAAAGAGTCAATTTAATTCATTCATATAAATGTTACTTCATTTCTATGATACTTGAATTTTTACGTTTGTTTAGAGATTATCAACAATCATATAAATTGAACAAACATAAAATTATTTTAATTCAACAATCAGTTTAAATCTTTCTTTTTAATGAGAGTTTATTTTTTCGATACATTAATTTGTGACTGTTTTAAAATGTAGGAATAAATCATAAAACGGCATTCCATAACAATACCTCCCGCTATTTAATTTTTATTATAAATGAAATTTGGCGAAAACTGCGTTTTGAATATCCGCTCCTCAAATTTATTTCACCTTTATTAGCGACTTGTCGATAATAATCTAAGGCCCTTTCACAGCTGGGCGACACTGTAACCCCAGACCAATATCGATACCCTAAAACCATTTGAGCCCAATTATTGCCTCCTAAAGCTCCTAAAGTGTAATGAACAAGAGCTTTGGCCTGATTAACATCCATTTCGAAACCAGTGGCGTAGAGGAACCCCAAACCCTAACCACAAAAAATTACACAACTATTGAAAACACAATAGAAAAAAACTAACCATATGTCCTTCTGGGTGCCCTTTTTCTGCCAAATCCGTAAAACTTAGCATTGCAGACATAACATTTTGTTTGAGAGGATTTCCAAAAAGCTCAGCCCAAGCTATCAGAGCTTTCGCATCCGAACTGCCCATTTCCGCAGCTTCAGCCAAAAGTTTGAACGCAGCTTTTTTATCAGGCCGGGTTTTGTTCAACAACACCATGGCTGATTCATACACTTTTTTCGCTAAATATTCAACGGAAATAAATAAACAATAACACAAATTTGCAAAGTGTTCCATTCCACGTACCTTTGATTTCTTCAGGCGTTAATATTTTTTCTGGAATTGGTTCAAGAATTGGAGGAATATCATCATCGTCGAGAAGATTTTCCCCGTCAGAATTTTCAGTGACGATGTATTGAATTCCTCCAATTTCTTGAACCATTTTCTGAAGCCACTTTGCTTGTTTAATCATTAAAATATCGGCAGATTCACTAGAGTCCTCACCTTCTGAATTGTCGCCTTTTCTCCGATCTCGTTCTTTAGAAAGATCTGGAGCTGGCACTATTTTCAAAGCAGATACTTCGCCTTCATTTTCGTCGTAAACTTTGGAAATGTATTCTTTATCATTCGCAGTGTTTTCATCTTCTTGTTTATCTTTTTTATCACTAGGCGGTCCTTGCACACTGCTTTCCAATATATTTACACAGATGAGGAATGTACAAAGAATTATTAAATATGTTTTATGCCGCATTTTTTCTGAAAATTTCACATATTGTTAATATTTGTTTGCGAAGATAATCTCAATCACATACGTGTCCTTTTTAAAACGTCATGAGTCGAAAAATTGACTGTAAATGATTTACATATCGGCAGAGGATCAAATGTGAAAACAATACTGATTTAGTTTGTCATTTTACGTTATTTTTTGATATGTTTAGCGTATTTACAGATAATTTTAAACACAAAACGATGAATCTCTACCGACTGACAACTAAATCGATCTGAACATAGATGGTAAGTTCGCTCTGTTCATTACGTAACACTAGTGCGACCAGTGGCGTGCGGTTACAGAAAGCACGGTGGGGTCCTCCACACCTCCACCGTAGTAACGACTTAAAACGTTATAGTTATTAGTTTTTAAAATAACCCCAGTTTTTAACAACTATTTCTCATCTTTATATCTACCACACTTTTATTATTTATTCCAAATTCCCACTACTTTTAAACTTTCTGCTATCGCCTTTCGAGTACATAAATGCAGCAAATGTCAAAATTCATGTATTTATAAAACAATGACTTTCTAACAACTTCATCAAAACTCTCCTGGAGAAGTGTAAAACCAAATACACAAAAGCTTGACAGATTTTAAAAGAATCAACTTTAATTAAAGCCCAGAATTCACTGATATATCCTCAAAGTTTATCTCCTTAACTAATCGAAACACAGTGACGATTACACTCCATTTATATATATATATAAGGAAAATGATTTTTTTCTCGAAAACTGTAAGAGTTACGATTATGATTAAATGAGACTTTTTGTTTACCTTTCAAAGGTCCTCTTAAAAGTGTTTTTGTTTTTTAAAAAAATCGAATAATTGTACTAAGACAAATGTTGTGGCTATCTTGATCTTGGCCAATATTTAGTTTTCAAATAACTTTGTAACTATGAAAGTCAAAAAAATGTTTTCTATAAAATTTTATTGTTTTTTTATGGTCTATTTACTAACATAGACAAAATTTTGTTCAGTCACTATCGTTGTCTGTTTTTCTACAATTGTAATACAAAATGGCTTCTTTCTCAAAAACAGATGAAGATCGGACAAATGTTGATTAAAGCTTTTTTAAATCATTTTGGTCAATACCCGCCGCACGCCACTGATTGGGAGCATTATAAACATAACCAACAACTGCCTTATTTCCATCAAGATGACAGAAGACGTAAAATCTGTCCAAATTCAAGAATTTAAGCTTGATTCAGATTGTGAACTTCGTTTCGAAGTGGAATCAAAAAGCGAAAAAGTCTGCCTCACATTAAAATCAGGCTTTGCCGAAGTATTTGGCACAGAACTAGTAAAAGGCAAACCCTACGAATTCACTGCGGGGGCAAAAATCGCCGTATTCTCATGGCAAGGCTGTGTTTTAGAACTTCGAGGCAAAACGGACGTCAGTTACGTAGCTAAAGAAACACCCATGGTTATGTATTTAAACTGCCACGCTGCTTTAGAACAACTTAGAAATTCCGCCGAAAAAGACAACAAAAGGGGCCCTGTAGTTATGGTAGTGGGGCCATGTGACGTTGGCAAATCATCTGTTTGTCGTTTATTACTCAATTATGCTGTACGAATGGGGCGCAGGCCTATTTTAGTCGATTTAGACATAGGACAAGGGCAAATTTCAGTGCCGGGTACAATCGGGGCACTTTTAATTGAACGACCGGCCACTATTGAAGAAGGATTTTCACAAGAAGCGCCTCTAGTTTACAATTTTGGACACAAAACACCAAGTACTAACATTGCTTTGTATAATATGTTGGTTAATAAATTAGCAGAAAGAGTTACGGAGCGAATGGAAGCGAATAAAAAAACAAAAGTTTCTGGGGTAATTATAAATACTTGTGGCTGGGTTAAAGGGGGAGGATATCAGCTGATAATAAACGCATCGAAAGCATTTGAAGTCGACGTGATTTTGGTTTTAGATCAAGAGAGGTTATACAATGAATTAGTCAGAGATATACCCACATTTGTTAAAGTCGTTTTCTTACCAAAAAGTGGTGGTGTACGTTAAAATAACTTAGTAAGGTATGTAACAAAAGTTTTGAGATTTGCGCTCCAAATGTTATTAATAAATAGGATTCACTTCCATAGTTACTCACTATTGTCAAAAAATGACAGCAATGTAATATTTGTCCATTTTAAAATGCAACATACGAAATTTGTAGTTTTGTATTATCAAAACTAATTTACACTAAATTTGCCTACATACGATTAACAAAAAAATCAAAATATGAATGTTGCACATCTTAACAAACTTTAGCTTACAAAAATTCATAACTTTCATGTAATAAATGTTAAAGAATACCCCCAATTACTCTGAGGCAATATTCTAGTCGGTCGTAATAAGAATTGACACCATTTGTGATGTGTTTTGGAGGTATCTCCTGTGCTGCAATACTATTTATAATGTTGCATTTTAAAATGGACAAATATTACATTGCTGTCAGTTTTTGACAATAGTGAGTAACCATGGAAGTGTTGCATTTTAAAATAAATTCTCTGTATATATTGGCTCAGCGGTTTAACTTTTTCTCAACACTTTTGTTACATACGGTTATCAACCCAAAGTAGACAAATATAATATATAATTATTTTATTTTTAGGTCGTCGAACGATCGCAAAGTTCCCGCGCAGAATCTCGCGATCATCGCATCCGCGAATACTTTTACGGTAATAATAAAATTCCCCTATACCCCCATTCCTACGACGTAAAATGGGGCGACATTAAAATATATAAAATCGGAGCACCTGCTCTTCCCGATTCATGTATGCCGTTAGGGATGAAAGCCGAAGACCATTTAACAAAGTTAGTCATCATGCAACCTGGCCCGGGAATTTTACATCATATCCTTGCTGTAAGTTTCGCTGAGAATGCTGACGATGATGTAATACAGACAAATGTAGCGGGATTTGTTTGTGTGTAAGTAAATTTTGTTATTAATTACGAGCAGTTAATAATTTTGTGTTTGTTTAGGACCAATATTGATGCTGAACGACAGACAATTACAATTTTATCACCGCAACCAAGACCATTGCCAAATACAATATTGTTGTTATCAGACTTACAATTTATGGATACCCATTGAATTATTTTGTACTTGTAAATAATAAATATTTTCTTAAATTGTAAAACGATGTTTTTTATTTGATTTTCAGGACCAGAAAATAATTATAACACAATATATAATGTGATATATTTTCTAACGTTTTACCTACTTAATATAATTGTTTTATATAAATCCTACTCCTTAACTACTTCGCTTACTTAAATCCTTTGTAACGCGGCAGTTTATTACCACCTCGTACATACAGATCGTGATCGTCAACTACCCTACGTTGTGTTATATAAATACATAGTGCCCAAAACGCCGTTAAAAAACTGTAACTGGACCAAGAGGAGCGTGCACTTCCCTGTTATCCTTTCATTCACTGACAACGCAATCAGTGTTGCCAACCCAAAAGAAGTTAAATTCCCTCAAATTATGTCTAAAATTCTCTTTTTAAATAAAAATTCCCTTCCTTATTTATTTTATAATAAAACACTTTAAAAAACCATAGTAACTGAAAGTTAGTTCCTAAATATATTACTAGATGGCAAGGGCAAGCTAAAATTTCGTATAATAAAATTGTTAAATTTCTTTAATTGTGTCTGCTCCTACATGGTATAACGGATAAAAATAAGAACTAAGTAAATTTGTTAAGTATTTACTAAAATTCCCTCAAAGTATCAAAAAATCCCTTTTTCCCTCAGCATAACCAAAAATTCATAAAAAGGGAAAAATCCCTCCGGTTGGCAACACTGAACGCAATGCGTTCAAAAATATGTGTATGGTTTAACGGAATACGCCGTTGTTGGAAAATTGCAACTGTACCAAAAGGAACGTGCACTTCCCTGTTATCCTTTCATTCACTGACAGCGCAATGCGTTCAAAAATATGTGTATGGTTTAACGTAATACGCCGTTGTTGGAAAATTGCAACTGTACCAAGAGGAGCGTGCACTTCCCTGTTATCCTTTCATTCACTGACAGCGCAATGCGTTCAAAGATATCCCAGTGCCGCAGCTGAAGGCTAAGCCGACAACTGACAGAAATAGGTGTAATACCAATACCACAGCCCCCAGGTATTAAATAAAATTAGTATATGGACCATAGAGGCTGAGCAATCTCTGGTAATATATTAATAGCAGAGAGTGATCCTGGTCGAAACCAAGATACCTTTCCGAGTGCTGGGCACCTAGTTTTAAACACACAAGCGCCACCCCTAGAAATTGGGGATGGAAATGATACAAGATTAGATGTCCATGGGTAAAACACATTCCGTCGCGTTTCACCTTTTTTACCCATATTTAAGATTAAATTTGTTTAAACTAATACAAAGACAAAAGTAACAATAGCAAAAGAACAGACAAAATGTACGATTCTTTTACAAAAAATAAAAGTAATACGTACAATAAAAAATCTGTTGTGACCAGCACAAGACCTTCCGTTAATTTAATGTATTTTGTACAAATTCCACATTAAAAGTTCATTGGAAAAAAATCTATATATCCAGTAAAATTGTAACACGAACATAATACAATTTTTTACAAATTCCATACAGAAAGTTCCTTGGAAAATATTCTATAAATCCAATAAAATTACCACATGTATGTATACTCATGTATAAATACTCTAAAAATGCATAGACTTACGTAACATTCTCTTCACAATCAAATAATATTACTACCAAGTTTATTTCTCTACCCATTTTTGAATTATTGCCCCAAAAGTCAATATCTCCCACATTTAGATAAAAACTTCAAAATTTTCAAAAATCTAATTTTTATGTATCTAGATACTTCTCAATGCGCTGATTCCAAATTTTGAAACCACAGGTCGATATCTTGTTTCGTTCTCGAGATATTTAGATTCAAAGTTTTGCTGAAAACTGCCCATTTTTGGGTAATAACCCAAAAATGGGTCGAGATATAAATTTGGCGTCAACACCATTCGATTCTACGGGCAAAATTACATAAGTACACCAATTTTCAGAATTTTTGAACACCGCATACAAACTCTAAAGCAAAATAACTGAAAATAGCCAAAAATCGAAAAAATCTTACGATTTTTTCAGATTTTTGCCATTTTCAGGGGTTTTCAAGTTTTTATTCTTAAAAAATGAACCGGTAGGACAAAAATTATGAAAATTACTATACTTATGTATTTTTGTCCGTAGAATCGAATGGTGTTGTCGCCAAATTCATATCTCGGCCCATTTTTGGGTTATTACCCAAAAATGGGTAGTTTTGAACAAAACTTTAAATCTAAATATCTCGAGAACGAAACAAGATATCGACCTGCGGTTTCAAAATTTGGAATCAGCGCATTGAGAAGTATCTAGATACATATAAATTAGATTTTTGAAAATTTTGAAGTTTTTATCTAAATGTCGGGTATATTGACTTTTCGGTCAATAATTCAAAAATGAGTAGAGCTATAAAATTGGTAGTAATATTATTTGATTGTAAAGCGAATATTACGTAAGTGTACACATTTTTAGAGTATTTGAAAAACTGTGTGAATTTTTAGAAATAAAAGTATTGAAATAAAAATGGATAAATGCTATAAAAAGTTCCTTGGAAAAGCTTCTACATATCCAATAAAATTATAACACGAACAAAAATGAACCGCTTGGAAAAAAGTATCAAATTCCACTAATTCAAACACGCTGATTACGAAAAAAATAGTGAAAAAATTCCCGGGGTTCTAGTTTCAGAAATACAAATGTTTATTTCCGCTGAAAATCTATCAAGTTTTTTTCGCTTTGACGTCCTATAACTAATGAACGGTAAAAGATACATAAACGGGCATTGCGGCATTCGATTCTATGGACATTTCTACGTATGTATACTAATTTTTAACATTCTTGGTCGGTTGATACAATTTTACCAAGCAATAAATCAAAAAATGGTACCTTGGATTTCTCAGTAGCCAGTTATAAACCAAAATTCTTAAACACCCTATATTTAACTATAAAAGTATCGTATACCACTAATTCAAACACGCTGATTACGAAAAAAATAGTGAAAAAATTCCCGGGGTTCTAGTTTCAGAAATACAAATGTTTATTTCCGCTGAAAATCTATCAAGTTTTTTTCGCTTTGACGTCCTATAACTAATGAACGGTAAAAGATACATAAACGGGCATTGCGGCATTCGATTCTATGGACATTTCTACGTATGTATACTAATTTTTAACATTCTTGGTCGGTTGATACAATTTTACCAAGCAATAAATCAAAAAATGGTACCTTGGATTTCTCAGTAGCCAGTTATAAACCAAAATTCTTAAACACCCTATATTTAACTATAAAAGTATCGTATACCACTAATTCAAACACGCTGATTACGAAAAAAATAGTGAAAAAATTCCCGGGGTTCTAGTTTCAGAAATACAAATGTTTATTTCCGCTGAAAATCTATCAAGTTTTTTTCGCTTTGACGTCCTATAACTAATGAACGGTAAAAGATACATAAACGGGCATTGCGGCATTCGATTCTATGGACATTTCTACGTATGTATACTAATTTTTAACATTCTTGGTCGGTTGATACAATTTTACCAAGCAATAAATCAAAAAATGGTACCTTGGATTTCTCAGTAGCCAGTTATAAACCAAAATTCTTAAACACCCTATATTTAACTATAAAAGTATCGTATACCACTAATTCAAACACGCTGATTACGAAAAAAATAGTGAAAAAATTCCCGGGGTTCTAGTTTCAGAAATACAAATGTTTATTTCCGCTGAAAATCTATCAAGTTTTTTTCGCTTTGACGTCCTATAACTAATGAACGGTAAAAGATACATAAACGGGCATTGCGGCATTCGATTCTATGGACATTTCTACGTATGTATACTAATTTTTAACATTCTTGGTCGGTTGATACAATTTTACCAAGCAATAAATCAAAAAATGGTACCTTGGATTTCTCAGTAGCCAGTTATAAACCAAAATTCTTAAACACCCTATATTTAACTATAAAAGTATCGTATACCACTAATTCAAACACGCTGATTACGAAAAAAATAGTGAAAAAATTCCCGGGGTTCTAGTTTCAGAAATACAAATGTTTATTTCCGCTGAAAATCTATCAAGTTTTTTTCGCTTTGACGTCCTATAACTAATGAACGGTAAAAGATACATAAACGGGCATTGCGGCATTCGATTCTATGGACATTTCTACGTATGTATACTAATTTTTAACATTCTTGGTCGGTTGATACAATTTTACCAAGCAATAAATCAAAAAATGGTACCTTGGATTTCTCAGTAGCCAGTTATAAACCAAAATTCTTAAACACCCTATATTTAACTATAAAAGTATCGTATACCACTAATTCAAACACGCTGATTACGAAAAAAATAGTGAAAAAATTCCCGGGGTTCTAGTTTCAGAAATACAAATGTTTATTTCCGCTGAAAATCTATCAAGTTTTTTTCGCTTTGACGTCCTATAACTAATGAACGGTAAAAGATACATAAACGGGCATTGCGGCATTCGATTCTATGGACATTTCTACGTATGTATACTAATTTTTAACATTCTTGGTCGGTTGATACAATTTTACCAAGCAATAAATCAAAAAATGGTACCTTGGATTTCTCAGTAGCCAGTTATAAACCAAAATTCTTAAACACCCTATATTTAACTATAAAAGTATCGTATACCACTAATTCAAACACGCTGATTACGAAAAAAATAGTGAAAAAATTCCCGGGGTTCTAGTTTCAGAAATACAAATGTTTATTTCCGCTGAAAATCTATCAAGTTTTTTTCGCTTTGACGTCCTATAACTAATGAACGGTAAAAGATACATAAACGGGCATTGCGGCATTCGATTCTATGGACATTTCTACGTATGTATACTAAT
Source organism: Ophonus ardosiacus (assembly GCA_943142095.1). Classification (NCBI taxonomy): domain Eukaryota; kingdom Metazoa; phylum Arthropoda; class Insecta; order Coleoptera; family Carabidae; genus Ophonus; species Ophonus ardosiacus. The sequence continues at coordinate 575,771 of OW964838.1, forward strand.
TTTTAACATTCTTGGTCGGTTGATACAATTTTACCAAGCAATAAATCAAAAAATGGTACCTTGGATTTCTCAGTAGCCAGTTATAAACCAAAATTCTTAAACACCCTATATTTAACTATAAAAGTATCGTATACCACTAATTCAAACACGCTGATTACGAAAAAAATAGTGAAAAAATTCCCGGGGTTCTAGTTTCAGAAATACAAATGTTTATTTCCGCTGAAAATCTATCAAGTTTTTTTCGCTTTGACGTCCTATAACTAATGAACGGTAAAAGATACATAAACGGGCATTGCGGCATTCGATTCTATGGACATTTCTACGTATGTATACTAATTTTTAACATTCTTGGTCGGTTGATACAATTTTACCAAGCAATAAATCAAAAAATGGTACCTTGGATTTCTCAGTAGCCAGTTATAAACCAAAATTCTTAAACACCCTATATTTAACTATAAAAGTATCGTATACCACTAATTCAAACACGCTGATTACGAAAAAAATAGTGAAAAAATTCCCGGGGTTCTAGTTTCAGAAATACAAATGTTTATTTCCGCTGAAAATCTATCAAGTTTTTTTCGCTTTGACGTCCTATAACTAATGAACGGTAAAAGATACATAAACGGGCATTGCGGCATTCGATTCTATGGACATTTCTACGTATGTATACTAATTTGTAACATTCTTGGTCGGTTGATACAATTTTACCAAGCAATAAATCAAAAAATGGTACCTTGGATTTCTCAGTAGCCAGTTATAAACCAAAATTCTTAAACACCCTATATTTAACTATAAAAGTATCGTATACCACTAATTCAAACACGCTGATTACGAAAAAAATAGTGAAAAAATTCCCGGGGTTCTAGTTTCAGAAATACAAATGTTTATTTCCGCTGAAAATCTATCAAGTTTTTTTCGCTTTGACGTCCTATAACTAATGAACGGTAAAAGATACATAAACGGGCATTGCGGCATTCGATTCTATGGACATTTCTACGTATGTATACTAATTTGTAACATTCTTGGTCGGTTGATACAATTTTACCAAGCAATAAATCAAAAAATGGTACCTTGGATTTCTCAGTAGCCAGTTATAAACCAAAATTCTTAAACACCCTATATTTAACTATAAAAGTATCGTATACCACTAATTCAAACACGCTGATTACGAAAAAAATAGTGAAAAAATTCCCGGGGTTCTAGTTTCAGAAATACAAATGTTTATTTCCGCTGAAAATCTATCAAGTTTTTTTCGCTTTGACGTCCTATAACTAATGAACGGTAAAAGATACATAAACGGGCATTGCGGCATTCGATTCTATGGACATTTCTACGTATGTATACTAATTTTTAACATTCTTGGTCGGTTGATACAATTTTACCAAGCAATAAATCAAAAAATGGTACCTTGGATTTCTCAGTAGCCAGTTATAAACCAAAATTCTTAAACACCCTATATTTAACTATAAAAGTATCGTATACCACTAATTCAAACACGCTGATTACGAAAAAAATAGTGAAAAAAATTCCCGGGGTTCTAGTTTCAGAAATACAAATGTTTATTTCCGCTGAAAATCTATCAAGTTTTTTTCGCTTTGACGTCCTATAACTAATGAACGGTAAAAGATACATAAACGGGCATTGCGGCATTCGATTCTATGGACATTTCTACGTATGTATACTAATTTTTAACATTCTTGGTCGGTTGATACAATTTTACCAAGCAATAAATCAAAAAATGGTACCTTGGATTTCTCAGTAGCCAGTTATAAACCAAAATTCTTAAACACCCTATATTTAACTATAAAAGTATCGTATACCACTAATTCAAACACGCTGATTACGAAAAAAATAGTGAAAAAATTCCCGGGGTTCTAGTTTCAGAAATACAAATGTTTATTTCCGCTGAAAAACTATCAAGTTTTTTTCGCTTTGACGTCCTATAACTAATGAACGGTAATAGATACATAAACGGGCATTGCGGCATTCGATTCTATGGACATTTCTACGTATGTATACTAATTTTTAACATTCTTGGTCGGTTGATACAATTTTACCAAGCAATAAATCAAAAAATGGTACCTTGGATTTCTCAGTAGCCAGTTATAAACCAAAATTCTTAAACACCCTATATTTAACTATAAAAGTATCGTATACCACTAATTCAAACACGCTGATTACGAAAAAAATAGTGAAAAAATTCCCGGGGTTCTAGTTTCAGAAATACAAATGTTTATTTCCGCTGAAAATCTATCAAGTTTTTTTCGCTTTGACGTCCTATAACTAATGAACGGTAAAAGATACATAAACGGGCATTGCGGCATTCGATTCTATGGACATTTCTACGTATGTATACTAATTTTTAACATTCTTGGTCGGTTGATACAATTTTACCAAGCAATAAATCAAAAAATGGTACCTTGGATTTCTCAGTAGCCAGTTATAAACCAAAATTCTTAAACACCCTATATTTAACTATAAAAGTATCGTATACCACTAATTCAAACACGCTGATTACGAAAAAAATAGTGAAAAAATTCCCGGGGTTCTAGTTTCAGAAATACAAATGTTTATTTCCGCTGAAAATCTATCAAGTTTTTTTCGCTTTGACGTCCTATAACTAATGAACGGTAAAAGATACATAAACGGGCATTGCGGCATTCGATTCTATGGACATTTCTACGTATGTATACTAATTTTTAACATTCTTGGTCGGTTGATACAATTTTACCAAGCAATAAATCAAAAAATGGTACCTTGGATTTCTCAGTAGCCAGTTATAAACCAAAATTCTTAAACACCCTATATTTAACTATAAAAGTATCGTATACCACTAACTCAAACACGCTGATTACGAAAAAAATAGTGAAAAAATTCCCGGGGTTCTAGTTTCAGAAATACAAATGTTTATTTCCGCTGAAAATCTATCAAGTTTTTTTCGCTTTGACGTCCTATAACTAATGAACGGTAAAAGATACATAAACGGGCATTGCGGCATTCGATTCTATGGACATTTCTACGTATGTATACTAATTTTTAACATTCTTGGTCGGTTGATACAATTTTACCAAGCAATAAATCAAAAAATGGTACCTTGGATTTCTCAGTAGCCAGTTACAAACCAAAATTCTTAAACACCCTATATTTAACTATAAAAGTATCGTATACCACTAATTCAAACACGCTGATTACGAAAAAAATAGTGAAAAAATTCCCGGGGTTCTAGTTTCAGAAATACAAATGTTTATTTCCGCTGAAAATCTATCAAGTTTTTTTCGCTTTGACGTCCTATAACTAATGAACGGTAAAAGATACATAAACGGGCATTGCGGCATTCGATTCTATGGACATTTCTACGTATGTATACTAATTTTTAACATTCTTGGTCGGTTGATACAATTTTACCAAGCAATAAATCAAAAAATGGTACCTTGGATTTCTCAGTAGCCAGTTATAAACCAAAATTCTTAAACACCCTATATTTAACTATAAAAGTATCGTATACCACTAATTCAAACACGCTGATTACGAAAAAAATAGTGAAAAAATTCCCGGGGTTCTAGTTTCAGAAATACAAATGTTTATTTCCGCTGAAAATCTATCAAGTTTTTTTCGCTTTGACGTCCTATAACTAATGAACGGTAAAAGATACATAAACGGGCATTGCGGCATTCGATTCTATGGACATTTCTACGTATGTATACTAATTTTTAACATTCTTGGTCGGTTGATACAATTTTACCAAGCAATAAATCAAAAAATGGTACCTTGGATTTCTCAGTAGCCAGTTATAAACCAAAATTCTTAAACACCCTATATTTAACTATAAAAGTATCGTATACCACTAATTCAAACACGCTGATTACGAAAAAAATAGTGAAAAAATTCCCGGGGTTCTAGTTTCAGAAATACAAATGTTTATTTCCGCTGAAAATCTATCAAGTTTTTTTCGCTTTGACGTCCTATAACTAATGAACGGTAAAAGATACATAAACGGGCATTGCGGCATTCGATTCTATGGACATTTCTACGTATGTATACTAATTTTTAACATTCTTGGTCGGTTGATACAATTTTACCAAGCAATAAATCAAAAAATGGTACCTTGGATTTCTCAGTAGCCAGTTATAAACCAAAATTCTTAAACACCCTATATTTAACTATAAAAGTATCGTATACCACTAATTCAAACACGCTGATTACGAAAAAAATAGTGAAAAAATTCCCGGGGTTCTAGTTTCAGAAATACAAATGTTTATTTCCGCTGAAAATCTATCAAGTTTTTTTCGCTTTGACGTCCTATAACTAATGAACGGTAAAAGATACATAAACGGGCATTGCGGCATTCGATTCTATGGACATTTCTACGTATGTATACTAATTTGTAACATTCTTGGTCGGTTGATACAATTTTACCAAGCAATAAATCAAAAAATGGTACCTTGGATTTCTCAGTAGCCAGTTATAAACCAAAATTCTTAAACACCCTATATTTAACTATAAAAGTATCGTATACCACTAATTCAAACACGCTGATTACGAAAAAAATAGTGAAAAAATTCCCGGGGTTCTAGTTTCAGAAATACAAATGTTTATTTCCGCTGAAAATCTATCAAGTTTTTTTCGCTTTGACGTCCTATAACTAATGAACGGTAAAAGATACATAAACGGGCATTGCGGCATTCGATTCTATGGACATTTCTACGTATGTATACTAATTTTTAACATTCTTGGTCGGTTGATACAATTTTACCAAGCAATAAATCAAAAAATGGTACCTTGGATTTCTCAGTAGCCAGTTATAAACCAAAATTCTTAAACACCCTATATTTAACTATAAAAGTATCGTATACCACTAATTCAAACACGCTGATTACGAAAAAAATAGTGAAAAAAATTCCCGGGGTTCTAGTTTCAGAAATACAAATGTTTATTTCCGCTGAAAATCTATCAAGTTTTTTTCGCTTTGACGTCCTATAACTAATGAACGGTAAAAGATACATAAACGGGCATTGCGGCATTCGATTCTATGGACATTTCTACGTATGTATACTAATTTTTAACATTCTTGGTCGGTTGATACAATTTTACCAAGCAATAAATCAAAAAATGGTACCTTGGATTTCTCAGTAGCCAGTTATAAACCAAAATTCTTAAACACCCTATATTTAACTATAAAAGTATCGTATACCACTAATTCAAACACGCTGATTACGAAAAAAATAGTGAAAAAATTCCCGGGGTTCTAGTTTCAGAAATACAAATGTTTATTTCCGCTGAAAAACTATCAAGTTTTTTTCGCTTTGACGTCCTATAACTAATGAACGGTAATAGATACATAAACGGGCATTGCGGCATTCGATTCTATGGACATTTCTACGTATGTATACTAATTTTTAACATTCTTGGTCGGTTGATACAATTTTACCAAGCAATAAATCAAAAAATGGTACCTTGGATTTCTCAGTAGCCAGTTATAAACCAAAATTCTTAAACACCCTATATTTAACTATAAAAGTATCGTATACCACTAATTCAAACACGCTGATTACGAAAAAAATAGTGAAAAAATTCCCGGGGTTCTAGTTTCAGAAATACAAATGTTTATTTCCGCTGAAAATCTATCAAGTTTTTTTCGCTTTGACGTCCTATAACTAATGAACGGTAAAAGATACATAAACGGGCATTGCGGCATTCGATTCTATGGACATTTCTACGTATGTATACTAATTTTTAACATTCTTGGTCGGTTGATACAATTTTACCAAGCAATAAATCAAAAAATGGTACCTTGGATTTCTCAGTAGCCAGTTATAAACCAAAATTCTTAAACACCCTATATTTAACTATAAAAGTATCGTATACCACTAATTCAAACACGCTGATTACGAAAAAAATAGTGAAAAAATTCCCGGGGTTCTAGTTTCAGAAATACAAATGTTTATTTCCGCTGAAAATCTATCAAGTTTTTTTCGCTTTGACGTCCTATAACTAATGAACGGTAAAAGATACATAAACGGGCATTGCGGCATTCGATTCTATGGACATTTCTACGTATGTATACTAATTTTTAACATTCTTGGTCGGTTGATACAATTTTACCAAGCAATAAATCAAAAAATGGTACCTTGGATTTCTCAGTAGCCAGTTATAAACCAAAATTCTTAAACACCCTATATTTAACTATAAAAGTATCGTATACCACTAATTCAAACACGCTGATTACGAAAAAAATAGTGAAAAAATTCCCGGGGTTCTAGTTTCAGAAATACAAATGTTTATTTCCGCTGAAAATCTATCAAGTTTTTTTCGCTTTGACGTCCTATAACTAATGAACGGTAAAAGATACATAAACGGGCATTGCGGCATTCGATTCTATGGACATTTCTACGTATGTATACTAATTTTTAACATTCTTGGTCGGTTGATACAATTTTACCAAGCAATAAATCAAAAAATGGTACCTTGGATTTCTCAGTAGCCAGTTACAAACCAAAATTCTTAAACACCCTATATTTAACTATAAAAGTATCGTATACCACTAATTCAAACACGCTGATTACGAAAAAAATAGTGAAAAAATTCCCGGGGTTCTAGTTTCAGAAATACAAATGTTTATTTCCGCTGAAAATCTATCAAGTTTTTTTCGCTTTGACGTCCTATAACTAATGAACGGTAAAAGATACATAAACGGGCATTGCGGCATTCGATTCTATGGACATTTCTACGTATGTATACTAATTTTTAACATTCTTGGTCGGTTGATACAATTTTACCAAGCAATAAATCAAAAAATGGTACCTTGGATTTCTCAGTAGCCAGTTATAAACCAAAATTCTTAAACACCCTATATTTAACTATAAAAGTATCGTATACCACTAATTCAAACACGCTGATTACGAAAAAAATAGTGAAAAAATTCCCGGGGTTCTAGTTTCAGAAATACAAATGTTTATTTCCGCTGAAAATCTATCAAGTTTTTTTCGCTTTGACGTCCTATAACTAATGAACGGTAAAAGATACATAAACGGGCATTGCGGCATTCGATTCTATGGACATTTCTACGTATGTATACTAATTTTTAACATTCTTGGTCGGTTGATACAATTTTACCAAGCAATAAATCAAAAAATGGTACCTTGGATTTCTCAGTAGCCAGTTATAAACCAAAATTCTTAAACACCCTATATTTAACTATAAAAGTATCGTATACCACTAATTCAAACACGCTGATTACGAAAAAAATAGTGAAAAAATTCCCGGGGTTCTAGTTTCAGAAATACAAATGTTTATTTCCGCTGAAAATCTATCAAGTTTTTTTCGCTTTGACGTCCTATAACTAATGAACGGTAAAAGATACATAAACGGGCATTGCGGCATTCGATTCTATGGACATTTCTACGTATGTATACTAATTTTTAACATTCTTGGTCGGTTGATACAATTTTACCAAGCAATAAATCAAAAAATGGTACCTTGGATTTCTCAGTAGCCAGTTATAAACCAAAATTCTTAAACACCCTATATTTAACTATAAAAGTATCGTATACCACTAATTCAAACACGCTGATTACGAAAAAAATAGTGAAAAAATTCCCGGGGTTCTAGTTTCAGAAATACAAATGTTTATTTCCGCTGAAAATCTATCAAGTTTTTTTCGCTTTGACGTCCTATAACTAATGAACGGTAAAAGATACATAAACGGGCATTGCGGCATTCGATTCTATGGACATTTCTACGTATGTATACTAATTTTTAACATTCTTGGTCGGTTGATACAATTTTACCAAGCAATAAATCAAAAAATGGTACCTTGGATTTCTCAGTAGCCAGTTATAAACCAAAATTCTTAAACACCCTATATTTAACTATAAAAGTATCGTATACCACTAATTCAAACACGCTGATTACGAAAAAAATAGTGAAAAAATTCCCGGGGTTCTAGTTTCAGAAATACAAATGTTTATTTCCGCTGAAAATCTATCAAGTTTTTTTCGCTTTGACGTCCTATAACTAATGAACGGTAAAAGATACATAAACGGGCATTGCGGCATTCGATTCTATGGACATTTCTACGTATGTATACTAATTTTTAACATTCTTGGTCGGTTGATACAATTTTACCAAGCAATAAATCAAAAAATGGTACCTTGGATTTCTCAGTAGCCAGTTATAAACCAAAATTCTTAAACACCCTATATTTAACTATAAAAGTATCGTATACCACTAATTCTAACACGCTGATTACGAAAAAAATAGTGAAAAAATTCCCGGGGTTCTAGTTTCAGAAATACAAATGTTTATTTCCGCTGAAAATCTATCAAGTTTTTTTCGCTTTGACGTCCTATAACTAATGAACGGTAAAAGTTACATAAACGGGCATTGCGGCATTCGATTCTATGGACGTTTCTACGTATGTATACTAATTTGTAACATTCTTGGTCGGTTGATACAATTTTACCAAGCAATAAATCAAAAAATGGTACCTTGGATTTCTCAGTAGCCAGTTATAAACCAAAATTCTTAAACACCCTATATTTAACTATAAAAGTATCGTATACCACTAATTCAAACACGCTGATTACGAAAAAAATAGTGAAAAAATTCCCGGGGTTCTAGTTTCAGAAATACAAATGTTTATTTCCGCTGAAAATCTATCAAGTTTTTTTCGCTTTGACGTCCTATAACTAATGAACGGTAAAAGATACATAAACGGGCATTGCGGCATTCGATTCTATGGACATTTCTACGTATGTATACTAATTTTTAACATTCTTGGTCGGTTGATACAATTTTACCAAGCAATAAATCAAAAAATGGTACCTTGGATTTCTCAGTAGCCAGTTATAAACCAAAATTCTTAAACACCCTATATTTAACTATAAAAGTATCGTATACCACTAATTCTAACACGCTGATTACGAAAAAAATAGTGAAAAAATTCCCGGGGTTCTAGTTTCAGAAATACAAATGTTTATTTCCGCTGAAAATCTATCAAGTTTTTTTCGCTTTGACGTCCTATAACTAATGAACGGTAAAAGTTACATAAACGGGCATTGCGGCATTCGATTCTATGGACGTTTCTACGTATGTATACTAATTTTTAACATTCTTGGTCGGTTGATACAATTTTACCAAGCAATAAATCAAAAAATGGTACCTTGGATTTCTCAGTAGCCAGTTATAAACCAAAATTCTTAAACACCCTATATTTAACTATAAAAGTATCGTATACCACTAATTCAAACACGCTGATTACGAAAAAAATAGTGAAAAAATTCCCGGGGTTCTAGTTTCAGAAATACAAATGTTTATTTCCGCTGAAAATCTATCAAGTTTTTTTCGCTTTGACGTCCTATAACTAATGAACGGTAAAAGATACATAAACGGGCATTGCGGCATTCGATTCTATGGACATTTCTACGTATGTATACTAATTTTTAACATTCTTGGTCGGTTGATACAATTTTACCAAGCAATAAATCAAAAAATGGTACCTTGGATTTCTCAGTAGCCAGTTATAAACCAAAATTCTTAAACACCCTATATTTAACTATAAAAGTATCGTATACCACTAATTCAAACACGCTGATTACGAAAAAAATAGTGAAAAAATTCCCGGGGTTCTAGTTTCAGAAATACAAATGTTTATTTCCGCTGAAAATCTATCAAGTTTTTTTCGCTTTGACGTCCTATAACTAATGAACGGTAAAAGATACATAAACGGGCATTGCGGCATTCGATTCTATGGACATTTCTACGTATGTATACTAATTTTTAACATTCTTGGTCGGTTGATACAATTTTACCAAGCAATAAATCAAAAAATGGTACCTTGGATTTCTCAGTAGCCAGTTATAAACCAAAATTCTTAAACACCCTATATTTAACTATAAAAGTATCGTATACCACTAATTCTAACACGCTGATTACGAAAAAAATAGTGAAAAAATTCCCGGGGTTCTAGTTTCAGAAATACAAATGTTTATTTCCGCTGAAAATCTATCAAGTTTTTTTCGCTTTGACGTCCTATAACTAATGAACGGTAAAAGTTACATAAACGGGCATTGCGGCATTCGATTCTATGGACGTTTCTACGTATGTATACTAATTTTTAACATTCTTGGTCGGTTGATACAATTTTACCAAGCAATAAATCAAAAAATGGTACCTTGGATTTCTCAGTAGCCAGTTATAAACCAAAATTCTTAAACACCCTATATTTAACTATAAATGTATCGTATACCACTAATTCAAACACGCTGATTACGAAAAAAATAGTGAAAAAATTCCCGGGGTTCTAGTTTCAGAAATACAAATGTTTATTTCCGCTGGAAATCTATCAAGTTTTTTTCGCTTTGACGTCCTATAACTAATGAACGGTATAAGATACATAAACGGGCATTGCGGCATTCGATTCTATGGACATTTTTACGTATGTATACTAATTTGTAACATTCTTGGTCGGTTGATACAATTTTACCAAGCAATAAATCAAAAAATGGTACCTTGGATTTCTCAGTAGCCAGTTATAAACCAAAATTCTTAAACACCCTATATTTAACTATAAAAGTATCGTATACCACTAATTCAAACACGCTGATTACGATAAAAATAGTGAAAAAATTCCCGGGGTTCTAGTTTCAGAAATACAAATGTTTATTTCCGCTGAAAATCTATCAAGTTTTTTTCGCTTTGACGTCCTATAACTAATGAACGGTAAAAGATACATAAACGGGCATTGCGGCATTCGATTCTATGGACATTTCTACGTATGTATACTAATTTTTAACATTCTTGGTCGGTTGATACAATTTTACCAAGCAATAAATCAAAAAATGGTACCTTGGATTTCTCAGTAGCCAGTTATAAACCAAAATTCTTAAACACCCTATATTTAACTATAAAAGTATCGTATACCACTAATTCTAACACGCTGATTACGAAAAAAATAGTGAAAAAATTCCCGGGGTTCTAGTTTCAGAAATACAAATGTTTATTTCCGCTGAAAATCTATCAAGTTTTTTTCGCTTTGACGTCCTATAACTAATGAACGGTAAAAGTTACATAAACGGGCATTGCGGCATTCGATTCTATGGACGTTTCTACGTATGTATACTAATTTTTAACATTCTTGGTCGGTTGATACAATTTTACCAAGCAATAAATCAAAAAATGGTACCTTGGATTTCTCAGTAGCCAGTTATAAACCAAAATTCTTAAACACCCTATATTTAACTATAAATGTATCGTATACCACTAATTCAAACACGCTGATTACGAAAAAAATAGTGAAAAAATTCCCGGGGTTCTAGTTTCAGAAATACAAATGTTTATTTCCGCTGGAAATCTATCAAGTTTTTTTCGCTTTGACGTCCTATAACTAATGAACGGTATAAGATACATAAACGGGCATTGCGGCATTCGATTCTATGGACATTTCTACGTATGTATACTAATTTTTAACATTCTTGGTCGGTTGATACAATTTTACCAAGCAATAAATCAAAAAATGGTACCTTGGATTTCTCAGTAGCCAGTTATAAACCAAAATTCTTAAACACCCTATATTTAACTATAAAAGTATCGTATACCACTAATTCAAACACGCTGATTACGAAAAAAATAGTGAAAAAATTCCCGGGGTTCTAGTTTCAGAAATACAAATGTTTATTTCCGCTGAAAATCTATCAAGTTTTTTTCGCTTTGACGTCCTATAACTAATGAACGGTAAAAGATACATAAACGGGCATTGCGGCATTCGATTCTATGGACGTTTCTACGTATGTATACTAATTTTTAACATTCTTGGTCGGTTGATACAATTTTACCAAGCAATAAATCAAAAAATGGTACCTTGGATTTCTCAGTAGCCAGTTATAAACCAAAATTCTTAAACACCCTATATTTAACTATAAATGTATCGTATACCACTAATTCAAACACGCTGATTACGAAAAAAATAGTGAAAAAATTCCCGGGGTTCTAGTTTCAGAAATACAAATGTTTATTTCCGCTGGAAATCTATCAAGTTTTTTTCGCTTTGACGTCCTATAACTAATGAACGGTATAAGATACATAAACGGGCATTGCGGCATTCGATTCTATGGACATTTTTACGTATGTATACTAATTTGTAACATTCTTGGTCGGTTGATACAATTTTACCAAGCAATAAATCAAAAAATGGTACCTTGGATTTCTCAGTAGCCAGTTATAAACCAAAATTCTTAAACACCCTATATTTAACTATAAAAGTATCGTATACCACTAATTCAAACACGCTGATTACGATAAAAATAGTGAAAAAATTCCCGGGGTTCTAGTTTCAGAAATACAAATGTTTATTTCCGCTGAAAATCTATCAAGTTTTTTTCGCTTTGACGTCCTATAACTAATGAACGGTAAAAGATACATAAACGGGCATTGCGGCATTCGATTCTATGGACATTTCTACGTATGTATACTAATTTTTAACATTCTTGGTCGGTTGATACAATTTTACCAAGCAATAAATCAAAAAATGGTACCTTGGATTTCTCAGTAGCCAGTTATAAACCAAAATTCTTAAACACCCTATATTTAACTATAAAAGTATCGTATACCACTAATTCTAACACGCTGATTACGAAAAAAATAGTGAAAAAATTCCCGGGGTTCTAGTTTCAGAAATACAAATGTTTATTTCCGCTGAAAATCTATCAAGTTTTTTTCGCTTTGACGTCCTATAACTAATGAACGGTAAAAGTTACATAAACGGGCATTGCGGCATTCGATTCTATGGACGTTTCTACGTATGTATACTAATTTTTAACATTCTTGGTCGGTTGATACAATTTTACCAAGCAATAAATCAAAAAATGGTACCTTGGATTTCTCAGTAGCCAGTTATAAACCAAAATTCTTAAACACCCTATATTTAACTATAAATGTATCGTATACCACTAATTCAAACACGCTGATTACGAAAAAAATAGTGAAAAAATTCCCGGGGTTCTAGTTTCAGAAATACAAATGTTTATTTCCGCTGGAAATCTATCAAGTTTTTTTCGCTTTGACGTCCTATAACTAATGAACGGTATAAGATACATAAACGGGCATTGCGGCATTCGATTCTATGGACATTTTTACGTATGTATACTAATTTGTAACATTCTTGGTCGGTTGATACAATTTTACCAAGCAATAAATCAAAAAATGGTACCTTGGATTTCTCAGTAGCCAGTTATAAACCAAAATTCTTAAACACCCTATATTTAACTATAAAAGTATCGTATACCACTAATTCAAACACGCTGATTACGAAAAAAATAGTGAAAAAATTCCCGGGGTTCTAGTTTCAGAAATACAAATGTTTATTTCCGCTGAAAATCTATCAAGTTTTTTTCGCTTTGACGTCCTATAACTAATGAACGGTAAAAGATACATAAACGGGCATTGCGGCATTCGATTCTATGGACATTTCTACGTATGTATACTAATTTTTAACATTCTTGGTCGGTTGATACAATTTTACCAAGCAATAAATCAAAAAATGGTACCTTGGATTTCTCAGTAGCCAGTTATAAACCAAAATTCTTAAACACCCTATATTTAACTATAAAAGTATCGTATACCACTAATTCAAACACGCTGATTACGAAAAAAATAGTGAAAAAATTCCCGGGGTTCTAGTTTCAGAAATACAAATGTTTATTTCCGCTGAAAATCTATCAAGTTTTTTTCGCTTTGACGTCCTATAACTAATGAACGGTAAAAGTTACATAAACGGGCATTGCGGCATTCGATTCTATGGACATTTCTACGTATGTATACTAATTTTTAACATTCTTGGTCGGTTGATACAATTTTACCAAGCAATAAATCAAAAAATGGTACCTTGGATTTCTCAGTAGCCAGTTATAAACCAAAATTCTTAAACACCCTATATTTAACTATAAAAGTATCGTATACCACTAATTCAAACACGCTGATTACGAAAAAAATAGTGAAAAAATTCCCGGGGTTCTAGTTTCAGAAATACAAATGTTTATTTCCGCTGAAAATCTATCAAGTTTTTTTCGCTTTGACGTCCTATAACTAATGAACGGTAAAAGTTACATAAACGGGCATTGCGGCATTCGATTCTATGGACATTTCTACGTCTGTATACTAATTTTTAACATTCTTGGTCGGTTGATACAATTTTACCAAGCAATAAATCAAAAAATGGTACCTTGGATTTCTCAGTAGCCAGTTATAAACCAAAATTCTTAAACACCCTATATTTAACTATAAAAGTATCGTATACCACTAATTCAAACACGCTGATTACGAAAAAAATAGTGAAAAAATTCCCGGGGTTCTAGTTTCAGAAATACAAATGTTTATTTCCGCTGAAAATCTATCAAGTTTTTTTCGCTTTGACGTCCTATAACTAATGAACGGTAAAAGATACATAAACGGGCATTGCGGCATTCGATTCTATGGACATTTCTACGTATGTATACTAATTTTTAACATTCTTGGTCGGTTGATACAATTTTACCAAGCAATAAATCAAAAAATGGTACCTTGGATTTCTCAGTAGCCAGTTATAAACCAAAATTCTTAAACACCCTATATTTAACTATAAAAGTATCGTATACCACTAATTCAAACACGCTGATTACGAAAAAAATAGTGAAAAAATTCCCGGGGTTCTAGTTTCAGAAATACAAATGTTTATTTCCGCTGAAAATCTATCAAGTTTTTTTCGCTTTGACGTCCTATAACTAATGAACGGTAAAAGTTACATAAACGGGCATTGCGGCATTCGATTCTATGGACGTTTCTACGTATGTATACTAATTTTTAACATTCTTGGTCGGTTGATACAATTTTACCAAGCAATAAATCAAAAAATGGTACCTTGGATTTCTCAGTAGCCAGTTATAAACCAAAATTCTTAAACACCCTATATTTAACTATAAATGTATCGTATACCACTAATACAAACACGCTGATTACGAAAAAAATAGTGAAAAAATTCCCGGGGTTCTAGTTTCAGAAATACAAATGTTTATTTCCGCTGAAAATCTATCAAGTTTTTTTCGCTTTGACGTCCTATAACTAATGAACGGTATAAGATACATAAACGGGCATTGCGGCATTCGATTCTATGGACATTTTTACGTATGTATACTAATTTGTAACATTCTTGGTCGGTTGATACAATTTTACCAAGCAATAAATCAAAAAATGGTACCTTGGATTTCTCAGTAGCCAGTTATAAACCAAAATTCTTAAACACCCTATATTTAACTATAAAAGTATCGTATACCACTAATTCAAACACGCTGATTACGAAAAAAATAGTGAAAAAATTCCCGGGGTTCTAGTTTCAGAAATACAAATGTTTATTTCCGCTGAAAATCTATCAAGTTTTTTTCGCTTTGACGTCCTATAACTAATGAACGGTAAAAGATACATAAACGGGCATTGCGGCATTCGATTCTATGGACATTTCTACGTATGTGTACTAATTTTTAACATTCTTGGTCGGTTGATACAATTTTACCAAGCAATAAATCAAAAAATGGTACCTTGGATTTCTCAGTAGCCAGTTATAAACCAAAATTCTTAAACACCCTATATTTAACTATAAATGTATCGTATACCACTAATACAAACACGCTGATTACGAAAAAAATAGTGAAAAAATTCCCGGGGTTCTAGTTTCAGAAATACAAATGTTTATTTCCGCTGGAAATCTATCAAGTTTTTTTCGTTTTGACGTCCTATAACTAATGAACGGTATAAGATACATAAACGGGCATTGCGGCATTCGATTCTATGGACATTTTTACGTATGTATACTAATTTGTAACATTCTTGGTCGGTTGATACAATTTTACCAAGCAATAAATCAAAAAATGGTACCTTGGATTTCTCAGTAGCCAGTTATAAACCAAAATTCTTAAACACCCTATTTTTAACTATAAAAGTATCGTATACCACTAATTCAAACACGCTGATTACGAAAAAAATAGTGAAAAAATTCCCGGGGTTCTAGTTTCAGAAATACAAATGTTTATTTCCGCTGAAAATCTATCAAGTTTTTTTCGCTTTGACGTCCTATAACTAATGAACGGTAAAAGATACATAAACGGGCATTGCGGCATTCGATTCTATGGACATTTCTACGTATGTATACTAATTTTTAACATTCTTGGTCGGTTGATACAATTTTACCAAGCAATAAATCAAAAAATGGTACCTTGGATTTCTCAGTAGCCAGTTATAAACCAAAATTCTTAAACACCCTATATTTAACTATAAAAGTATCGTATACCACTAATTCAAACACGCTGATTACGAAAAAAATAGTGAAAAAATTCCCGGGGTTCTAGTTTCAGAAATACAAATGTTTATTTCCGCTGAAAATCTATCAAGTTTTTTTCGCTTTGACGTCCTATAACTAATGAACGGTAAAAGATACATAAACGGGCATTGCGGCATTCGATTCTATGGACATTTCTACGTATGTATACTAATTTTTAACATTCTTGGTCGGTTGATACAATTTTACCAAGCAATAAATCAAAAAATGGTACCTTGGATTTCTCAGTAGCCAGTTATAAACCAAAATTCTTAAACACCCTATATTTAACTATAAAAGTATCGTATACCACTAATTCAAACACGCTGATTACGAAAAAAATAGTGAAAAAATTCCCGGGGTTCTAGTTTCAGAAATACAAATGTTTATTTCCGCTGAAAATCTATCAAGTTTTTTTCGCTTTGACGTCCTATAACTAATGAACGGTAAAAGTTACATAAACGGGCATTGCGGCATTCGATTCTATGGACGTTTCTACGTATGTATACTAATTTTTAACATTCTTGGTCGGTTGATACAATTTTACCAAGCAATAAATCAAAAAATGGTACCTTGGATTTCTCAGTAGCCAGTTATAAACCAAAATTCTTAAACACCCTATATTTAACTATAAATGTATCGTATACCACTAATACAAACACGCTGATTACGAAAAAAATAGTGAAAAAATTCCCGGGGTTCTAGTTTCAGAAATACAAATGTTTATTTCCGCTGAAAATCTATCAAGTTTTTTTCGCTTTGACGTCCTATAACTAATGAACGGTATAAGATACATAAACGGGCATTGCGGCATTCGATTCTATGGACATTTTTACGTATGTATACTAATTTGTAACATTCTTGGTCGGTTGATACAATTTTACCAAGCAATAAATCAAAAAATGGTACCTTGGATTTCTCAGTAGCCAGTTATAAACCAAAATTCTTAAACACCCTATATTTAACTATAAAAGTATCGTATACCACTAATTCAAACACGCTGATTACGAAAAAAATAGTGAAAAAATTCCCGGGGTTCTAGTTTCAGAAATACAAATGTTTATTTCCGCTGAAAATCTATCAAGTTTTTTTCGCTTTGACGTCCTATAACTAATGAACGGTAAAAGATACATAAACGGGCATTGCGGCATTCGATTCTATGGACATTTCTACGTATGTGTACTAATTTTTAACATTCTTGGTCGGTTGATACAATTTTACCAAGCAATAAATCAAAAAATGGTACCTTGGATTTCTCAGTAGCCAGTTATAAACCAAAATTCTTAAACACCCTATATTTAACTATAAATGTATCGTATACCACTAATACAAACACGCTGATTACGAAAAAAATAGTGAAAAAATTCCCGGGGTTCTAGTTTCAGAAATACAAATGTTTATTTCCGCTGGAAATCTATCAAGTTTTTTTCGTTTTGACGTCCTATAACTAATGAACGGTATAAGATACATAAACGGGCATTGCGGCATTCGATTCTATGGACATTTTTACGTATGTATACTAATTTGTAACATTCTTGGTCGGTTGATACAATTTTACCAAGCAATAAATCAAAAAATGGTACCTTGGATTTCTCAGTAGCCAGTTATAAACCAAAATTCTTAAACACCCTATTTTTAACTATAAAAGTATCGTATACCACTAATTCAAACACGCTGATTACGAAAAAAATAGTGAAAAAATTCCCGGGGTTCTAGTTTCAGAAATACAAATGTTTATTTCCGCTGAAAATCTATCAAGTTTTTTTCGCTTTGACGTCCTATAACTAATGAACGGTAAAAGATACATAAACGGGCATTGCGGCATTCGATTCTATGGACATTTCTACGTATGTATACTAATTTTTAACATTCTTGGTCGGTTGATACAATTTTACCAAGCAATAAATCAAAAAATGGTACCTTGGATTTCTCAGTAGCCAGTTATAAACCAAAATTCTTAAACACCCTATATTTAACTATAAAAGTATCGTATACCACTAATTCAAACACGCTGATTACGAAAAAAATAGTGAAAAAATTCCCGGGGTTCTAGTTTCAGAAATACAAATGTTTATTTCCGCTGAAAATCTATCAAGTTTTTTTCGCTTTGACGACCTATAACTAATGAACGGTAAAAGATACATAAACGGGCATTGCGGCATTCGATTCTATGGACATTTCTACGTATGTAAACTAATTTTTAACATTCTTGGTCGGTTGATACAATTTTATCAAGCAATAAATCAAAAAATGGTACCTTGGATTTCTCTGTAGCCAGTTATAAACCAAAATTCTTAAACACCCTATATTTAACTATAAAAGTATCGTATACCACTAATTCAAACACGCTGATTACGAAAAAAATAGTGAAAAAATTCCCGGGGTTCTAGTTTCAGAAATACAAATGTTTATTTCCGCTGAAAATCTATCAAGTTTTTTTCGCTTTGACGTCCTATAACTAATGAACGGTAAAAGATACATAAACGGGCATTGCGGCATTCGATTCTATGGACATTTCTACGTATGTATACTAATTTTTAACATTCTTGGTCGGTTGATACAATTTTACCAAGCAATAAATCAAAAAATGGTACCTTGGATTTCTCAGTAGCCAGTTATAAACCAAAATTCTTAAACACCCTATATTTAACTATAAAAGTATCGTATACCACTAATTCAAACACGCTGATTACGAAAAAAATAGTGAAAAAATTCCCGGGGTTCTAGTTTCAGAAATACAAATGTTTATTTCCGCTGAAAATCTATCAAGTTTTTTTCGCTTTGACGTCCTATAACTAATGAACGGTAAAAGATACATAAACGGGCATTGCGGCATTCGATTCTATGGACGTTTCTACGTATGTATACTAATTTGTAACATTCTTGGTCGGTTGATACAATTTTACCAAGCAATAAATCAAAAAATGGTACCTTGGATTTCTCAGTAGCCAGTTATAAACCAAAATTCTTAAACACCCTATATTTAACTATAAAAGTATCGTATACCACTAATTCAAACACGCTGATTACGAAAAAAATAGTGAAAAAATTCCCGGGGTTCTAGTTTCAGAAATACAAATGTTTATTTCCGCTGAAAATCTATCAAGTTTTTTTCGCTTTGACGTCCTATAACTAATGAACGGTAAAAGTTACATAAACGGGCATTGCGGCATTCGATTCTATGGACGTTTCTACGTATGTATACTAATTTTTAACATTCTTGGTCGGTTGATACAATTTTACCAAGCAATAAATCAAAAAATGGTACCTTGGATTTCTCAGTAGCCAGTTATAAACCAAAATTCTTAAACACCCTATATTTAACTATAAATGTATCGTATACCACTAATACAAACACGCTGATTACGAAAAAAATAGTGAAAAAATTCCCGGGGTTCTAGTTTCAGAAATACAAATGTTTATTTCCGCTGGAAATCTATCAAGTTTTTTTCGCTTTGACGTCCTATAACTAATGAACGGTATAAGATACATAAACGGGCATTGCGGCATTCGATTCTATGGACATTTTTACGTATGTATACTAATTTGTAACATTCTTGGTCGGTTGATACAATTTTACCAAGCAATAAATCAAAAAATGGTACCTTGGATTTCTCAGTAGCCAGTTATAAACCAAAATTCTTAAACACCCTATATTTAACTATAAAAGTATCGTATACCACTAATTCAAACACGCTGATTACGAAAAAAATAGTGAAAAAATTCCCGGGGTTCTAGTTTCAGAAATACAAATGTTTATTTCCGCTGAAAATCTATCAAGTTTTTTTCGCTTTGACGTCCTATAACTAATGAACGGTAAAAGATACATAAACGGGCATTGCGGCATTCGATTCTATGGACATTTCTACGTATGTATACTAATTTTTAACATTCTTGGTCGGTTGATACAATTTTATCAAGCAATAAATCAAAAAATGGTACCTTGGATTTCTCTGTAGCCAGTTATAAACCAAAATTCTTAAACACCCTATATTTAACTATAAAAGTATCGTATACCACTAATTCAAACACGCTGATTACGAAAAAAATAGTGAAAAAATTCCCGGGGTTCTAGTTTCAGAAATACAAATGTTTATTTCCGCTGAAAATCTATCAAGTTTTTTTCGCTTTGACGTCCTATAACTAATGAACGGTAATAGATACATAAACGGGCATTGCGGCATTCGATTCTATGGACATTTCTACGTATGTATACTAATTTTTAACATTCTTGGTCGGTTGATACAATTTTACCAAGCAATAAATCAAAAAATGGTACCTTGGATTTCTCAGTAGCCAGTTATAAACCAAAATTCTTAAACACCCTATATTTAACTATAAAAGTATCGTATACCACTAATTCAAACACGCTGATTACGAAAAAAATAGTGAAAAAATTCCCGGGGTTCTAGTTTCAGAAATACAAATGTTTATTTCCGCTGAAAATCTATCAAGTTTTTTTCGCTTTGACGTCCTATAACTAATGAACGGTAAAAGATACATAAACGGGCATTGCGGCATTCGATTCTATGGACATTTCTACGTATGTATACTAATTTTTAACATTCTTGGTCGGTTGATACAATTTTACCAAGCAATAAATCAAAAAATGGTACCTTGGATTTCTCAGTAGCCAGTTATAAACCAAAATTCTTAAACACCCTATATTTAACTATAAAAGTATCGTATACCACTAATTCAAACACGCTGATTACGAAAAAAATAGTGAAAAAATTCCCGGGGTTCTAGTTTCAGAAATACAAATGTTTATTTCCGCTGAAAATCTATCAAGTTTTTTTCGCTTTGACGTCCTATAACTAATGAACGGTAAAAGATACATAAACGGGCATTGCGGCATTCGATTCTATGGACATTTATACGTATGTATACTAATTTTTAACATTCTTGGTCGGTTGATACAATTTTACCAAGCAATAAATCAAAAAATGGTACCTTGGATTTCTCAGTAGCCAGTTATAAACCAAAATTCTTAAACACCCTATATTTAACTATAAAAGTATCGTATACCACTAATTCAAACACGCTGATTACGAAAAAAATAGTGAAAAAATTCCCGGGGTTCTAGTTTCAGAAATACAAATGTTTATTTCCGCTGAAAATCTATCAAGTTTTTTTCGCTTTGACGTCCTATAACTAATGAACGGTAAAAGATGTAAAAGATACATAAACGGGCATTGCGGCATTCGATTCTATGGACATTTCTACGTATGTATACTAATTTTTAACATTCTTGGTCGGTTGATACAATTTTACCAAGCAATAAATCAAAAAATGGTACCTTGGATTTCTCAGTAGCCAGTTATAAACCAAAATTCTTAAACACCCTATATTTAACTATAAAAGTATCGTATACCACTAATTCAAACACGCTGATTACGAAAAAAATAGTGAAAAAATTCCCGGGGTTCTAGTTTCAGAAATACAAATGTTTATTTCCGCTGAAAATCTATCAAGTTTTTTTCGCTTTGACGTCCTATAACTAATGAACGGTAAAAGATACATAAACGGGCATTGCGGCATTCGATTCTATGGACATTTCTACGTATGTATACTAATTTTTAACATTCTTGGTCGGTTGATACAATTTTACCAAGCAATAAATCAAAAAATGGTACCTTGGATTTCTCAGTAGCCAGTTATAAACCAAAATTCTTAAACACCCTATATTTAACTATAAAAGTATCGTATACCACTAATTCAAACACGCTGATTACGAAAAAAATAGTGAAAAAATTCCCGGGGTTCTAGTTTCAGAAATACAAATGTTTATTTCCGCTGAAAATCTATCAAGTTTTTTTCGCTTTGACGTCCTATAACTAATGAACGGTAATAGATACATAAACGGGCATTGCGGCATTCGATTCTATGGACATTTCTACGTATGTATACTAATTTTTAACATTCTTGGTCGGTTGATACAATTTTACCAAGCAATAAATCAAAAAATGGTACCTTGGATTTCTCAGTAGCCAGTTATAAACCAAAATTCTTAAACACCCTATATTTAACTATAAAAGTATCGTATACCACTAATTCAAACACGCTGATTACGAAAAAAATAGTGAAAAAATTCCCGGGGTTCTAGTTTCAGAAATACAAATGTTTATTTCCGCTGAAAATCTATCAAGTTTTTTTCGCTTTGACGTCCTATAACTAATGAACGGTAAAAGATACATAAACGGGCATTGCGGCATTCGATTCTATGGACATTTCTACGTATGTATACTAATTTTTAACATTCTTGGTCGGTTGATACAATTTTACCAAGCAATAAATCAAAAAATGGTACCTTGGATTTCTCAGTAGCCAGTTATAAACCAAAATTCTTAAACACCCTATATTTAACTATAAAAGTATCGTATACCACTAATTCAAACACGCTGATTACGAAAAAAATAGTGAAAAAATTCCCGGGGTTCTAGTTTCAGAAATACAAATGTTTATTTCCGCTGAAAATCTATCAAGTTTTTTTCGCTTTGACGTCCTATAACTAATGAACGGTAAAAGATACATAAACGGGCATTGCGGCATTCGATTCTATGGACATTTCTACGTATGTATACTAATTTTTAACATTCTTGGTCGGTTGATACAATTTTACCAAGCAATAAATCAAAAAATGGTACCTTGGATTTCTCAGTAGCCAGTTATAAACCAAAATTCTTAAACACCCTATATTTAACTATAAAAGTATCGTATACCACTAATTCAAACACGCTGATTACGAAAAAAATAGTGAAAAAATTCCCGGGGTTCTAGTTTCAGAAATACAAATGTTTATTTCCGCTGAAAATCTATCAAGTTTTTTTCGCTTTGACGTCCTATAACTAATGAACGGTAAAAGATACATAAACGGGCATTGCGGCATTCGATTCTATGGACATTTCTACGTATGTATACTAATTTTTAACATTCTTGGTCGGTTGATACAATTTTACCAAGCAATAAATCAAAAAATGGTACCTTGGATTTCTCAGTAGCCAGTTATAAACCAAAATTCTTAAACACCCTATATTTAACTATAAAAGTATCGTATACCACTAATTCAAACACGCTGATTACGAAAAAAATAGTGAAAAAATTCCCGGGGTTCTAGTTTCAGAAATACAAATGTTTATTTCCGCTGAAAATCTATCAAGTTTTTTTCGCTTTGACGTCCTATAACTAATGAACGGTAAAAGATACATAAACGGGCATTGCGGCATTCGATTCTATGGACATTTCTACGTATGTATACTAATTTTTAACATTCTTGGTCGGTTGATACAATTTTACCAAGCAATAAATCAAAAAATGGTACCTTGGATTTCTCAGTAGCCAGTTATAAACCAAAATTCTTAAACACCCTATATTTAACTATAAAAGTATCGTATACCACTAATTCAAACACGCTGATTACGAAAAAAATAGTGAAAAAATTCCCGGGGTTCTAGTTTCAGAAATACAAATGTTTATTTCCGCTGAAAATCTATCAAGTTTTTTTCGCTTTGACGTCCTATAACTAATGAACGGTAAAAGATACATAAACGGGCATTGCGGCATTCGATTCTATGGACATTTCTACGTATGTATACTAATTTTTAACATTCTTGGTCGGTTGATACAATTTTACCAAGCAATAAATCAAAAAATGGTACCTTGGATTTCTCAGTAGCCAGTTATAAACCAAAATTCTTAAACACCCTATATTTAACTATAAAAGTATCGTATACCACTAATTCAAACACGCTGATTACGAAAAAAATAGTGAAAAAATTCCCGGGGTTCTAGTTTCAGAAATACAAATGTTTATTTCCGCTGAAAATCTATCAAGTTTTTTTCGCTTTGACGTCCTATAACTAATGAACGGTAAAAGTTACATAAACGGGCATTGCGGCATTCGATTCTATGGACATTTCTACGTATGTATACTAATTTTTAACATTCTTGGTCGGTTGATACAATTTTACCAAGCAATAAATCAAAAAATGGTACCTTGGATTTCTCAGTAGCCAGTTATAAACCAAAATTCTTAAACACCCTATATTTAACTATAAAAGTATCGTATACCACTAATTCAAACACGCTGATTACGAAAAAAATAGTGAAAAAATTCCCGGGGTTCTAGTTTCAGAAATACAAATGTTTATTTCCGCTGAAAATCTATCAAGTTTTTTTCGCTTTGACGTCCTATAACTAATGAACGGTAATAGATACATAAACGGGCATTGCGGCATTCGATTCTATGGACATTTCTACGTATGTATACTAATTTTTAACATTCTTGGTCGGTTGATACAATTTTACCAAGCAATAAATCAAAAAATGGTACCTTGGATTTCTCAGTAGCCAGTTATAAACCAAAATTCTTAAACACCCTATATTTAACTATAAAAGTATCGTATACCACTAATTCAAACACGCTGATTACGAAAAAAATAGTGAAAAAATTCCCGGGGTTCTAGTTTCAGAAATACAAATGTTTATTTCCGCTGAAAATCTATCAAGTTTTTTTCGCTTTGACGTCCTATAACTAATGAACGGTAAAAGATACATAAACGGGCATTGCGGCATTCGATTCTATGGACATTTCTACGTATGTATACTAATTTTTAACATTCTTGGTCGGTTGATACAATTTTACCAAGCAATAAATCAAAAAATGGTACCTTGGATTTCTCAGTAGCCAGTTATAAACCAAAATTCTTAAACACCCTATATTTAACTATAAAAGTATCGTATACCACTAATTCAAACACGCTGATTACGAAAAAAATAGTGAAAAAATTCCCGGGGTTCTAGTTTCAGAAATACAAATGTTTATTTCCGCTGAAAATCTATCAAGTTTTTTTCGCTTTGACGTCCTATAACTAATGAACGGTAAAAGATACATAAACGGGCATTGCGGCATTCGATTCTATGGACATTTCTACGTATGTATACTAATTTTTAACATTCTTGGTCGGTTGATACAATTTTACCAAGCAATAAATCAAAAAATGGTACCTTGGATTTCTCAGTAGCCAGTTATAAACCAAAATTCTTAAACACCCTATATTTAACTATAAAAGTATCGTATACCACTAATTCAAACACGCTGATTACGAAAAAAATAGTGAAAAAATTCCCGGGGTTCTAGTTTCAGAAATACAAATGTTTATTTCCGCTGAAAATCTATCAAGTTTTTTTCGCTTTGACGTCCTATAACTAATGAACGGTAAAAGATACATAAACGGGCATTGCGGCATTCGATTCTATGGACATTTCTACGTATGTATACTAATTTTTAACATTCTTGGTCGGTTGATACAATTTTACCAAGCAATAAATCAAAAAATGGTACCTTGGATTTCTCAGTAGCCAATTATAAACCAAAATTCTTAAACACCCTATATTTAACTATAAAAGTATCGTATACCACTAAATCAAACACGCTGATTACGAAAAAAATAGTGAAAAAATTCCCGGGGTTCTAGTTTCAGAAATACAAATGTTTATTTCCGCTGAAAATCTATCAAGTTTTTTTCGCTTTGACGTCCTATAACTAATGAACGGTAAAAGATACATAAACGGGCATTGCGGCATTCGATTCTATGGACATTTCTACGTATGTATACTAATTTTTAACATTCTTGGTCGGTTGATACAATTTTACCAAGCAATAAATCAAAAAATGGTACCTTGGATTTCTCAGTAGCCAGTTATAAACCAAAATTCTTAAACACCCTATATTTAACTATAAAAGTATCGTATACCACTAATTCAAACACGCTGATTACGAAAAAAATAGTGAAAAAATTCCCGGGGTTCTAGTTTCAGAAATACAAATGTTTATTTCCGCTGAAAATCTATCAAGTTTTTTTCGCTTTGACGTCCTATAACTAATGAACGGTAAAAGATACATAAACGGGCATTGCGGCATTCGATTCTATGTCTTGGTCGGTTGATACAATTTTACCAAGCAATAAATCAAAAAATGGTACCTTGGATTTCTCAGTAGCCAGTTATAAACCAAAATTCTTAAACACCCTATATTTAACTATAAAAGTATCGTATACCACTAATTCAAACACGCTGATTACGAAAAAAATAGTGAAAAAAATTCCCGGGGTTCTAGTTTCAGAAATACAAATGTTTATTTCCGCTGGAAATCTATCAAGTTTTTTTCGCTTTGACGTCCTATAACTAATGAACGGTATAAGATACATAAACGGGCATTGCGGCATTCGATTCTATGGACATTTTTACGTATGTATACTATATTTGTAACATTCTTGGTCGGTTGATACAATTTTACCAAGCAATAAATCAAAAAATGGTACCTTGGATTTCTCAGTAGCCAGTTATAAACCAAAATTCTTAAACACCCTATATTTAACTATAAAAGTATTCGTATACCACTAATTCAAACACGCTGATTACGAAAAAAATAGTGAAAAAATTCCCGGGGTTCTAGTTTCAGAAATTACAAATGTTTATTTTCCGCTGAAAATCTATCAAGTTTTTTTCGCTTTGACGTCCTATAACTAATGAACGGTAAAAGATACATAAACGGGGCATTGCGGCATTCGATTCTATGGACATTTCTACGTATGTATACTAATTTTTAACATTCTTGGTCGGTTGATACAATTTTACCAAGCAATAAATCAAAAAATGGTACCTTGGATTTCTCAGTAGCCAGTTATAAACCAAAATTCTTAAACACCCTATATTTAACTATAAAAGTATCGTATACCACTAATTCAAACACGCTGATTACGAAAAAAATAGTGAAAAAATTCCCGGGGTTCTAGTTTCAGAAATACAAATGTTTATTTCCGCTGAAAATCTATCAAGTTTTTTTCGCTTTGACGTCCTATAACTAATGAACGGTAAAAGTTACATAAACGGGCATTGCGGCATTCGATTCTATGGACATTTCTACGTATGTATACTAATTTTTAACATTCTTGGTCGGTTGATACAATTTTACCAAGCAATAAATCAAAAAATGGTACCTTGGATTTCTCAGTAGCCAGTTATAAACCAAAATTCTTAAACACCCTATATTTAACTATAAAAAGTATCGTATACCACTAATTCAAACACGCTGATTACGAAAAAAATAGTGAAAAAATTCCCGGGGTTCTAGTTTCAGAAATACAAATGTTTATTTCCGCTGAAAATCTATCAAGTTTTTTTTCGCTTTGACGTCCTATAACTAATGAACGGTAATAGATACATAAACGGGCATTGCGGCATTCGATTCTATGGACATTTCTACGTATGTATACTAATTTTTAACATTCTTGGTCGGTTGATACAATTTTTACCAAGCAATAAATCAAAAAATGGTACCTTGGATTTTCTCAGTAGCCAGTTATAAACCAAAATTCTTTAAACACCCTATATTTAACTATAAAAGTATCGTATACCACTAATTCAAACACGCTGATTACGAAAAAAATAGTGAAAAAAATTCCCGGGGGTTCTAGTTTCAGAAATACAAATGTTTATTTCCGCTGAAAATCTATCAAGTTTTTTTCGCTTTGAACGTCCTATAACTAATGAACGGTAAAAAGATACATAAACGGGCATTGCGGCATTCGATTCTATGGACATTTCTACGTATGTATACTAATTTTTAACCATTCTTGGTCGGTTGATACAATTTTACCAAGCAATAAATCAAAAAATGGTACCTTGGATTTCTCAGTAGCCAGTTATAAACCAAAATTCTTAAACACCCTATATTTAACTATAAAAGTATCGTATACCACTAATTCAAACACGCTGATTACGAAAAAAAATAGTGAAAAAATTCCCGGGGTTCTAGTTTCAGAAATACAAATGTTTATTTCCGCTGAAAATCTATCAAGTTTTTATTCGCTTTGACGTCCTATAACTAATGAACGGTAAAAGATACATAAACGGGCATTGCGG
Organism: Ophonus ardosiacus; assembly: GCA_943142095.1. Lineage (NCBI taxonomy): Eukaryota > Metazoa > Arthropoda > Insecta > Coleoptera > Carabidae > Ophonus > Ophonus ardosiacus. The sequence goes on from OW964838.1 coordinate 604,035, forward strand.
CATTCGATTCTATGGACATTTCTACGTATGTATACTAATTTTTAACATTCTTGGGTCGGTTGATACAATTTTACCAAGCAATAAATCAAAAAATGGTACCTTGGATTTCTCAGTAGCCAGTTATAAACCAAAATCTTAAACACCCCTATAATTTAACTATAAAAGTATCGTATACCACTAATTCAAACACGCTGATTACGAAAAAAATAGTGAAAAAAATTCCCGGGGGTTCTAGTTTCAGAAATACAAATGTTTATTTCCGCTGAAAAATCTATCAAGTTTTTTTCGCTTTGACGTCCTATAACTAATGAACGGTAAAAGATACATAAACGGGCATTGCGGCATTCGATTCTATGGACATTTCTACGTATGTATACTAATTTTTAACATTCTTGGTCGGTTGATACAATTTTACCAAGCAATAAATCAAAAAATGGTACCTTGGATTTCTCAGTAGCCAGTTATAAACCAAAATTCTTAAACACCCTATATTTAACTATAAAAGTATCGTATACCACTAATTCAAACACGCTGATTACGAAAAAAATAGTGAAAAAAATTCCCGGGGGTTCTAGGTTTCAGAAATACAAATGTTTATTTCCGCTGAAAATCTATCAAGTTTTTTTCGCTTTGACGTCCTATAACTAATGAACGGTAAAAGATACATAAAACGGGCATTGCGGCATTCGATTCTATGGACATTTATACGTATGTATACTAATTTTTAACATTCGTTGGTCGGTTGATACAATTTTACCAAGCAATAAATCAAAAAATGGGTACCTTGGATTTCTCAGTAGCCAGTTATAAACCAAAAATTCTTAAACACCCCTATATTTAACTATAAAAGTATCGTATACCACTAATTCAAACACGCTGATTACGAAAAAAATAGTGAAAAAATTCCCGGGGGTTCTAGTTTCAGAAATACAAATGTTTATTTCCGCTGAAAAATCTATCAAGTTTTTTTCGCTTTGACGTCCTATAACTAATGAACGGTAAAAGATACATAAACGGGCATTGCGGCATTCGATTCTATGGACATTTCTACGTATGTATACTAATTTTTAACATTCTTGGTCGGTTGATACAATTTTACCAAGCAATAAATCAAAAAATGGTACCTTGGATTTCTCAGTAGCCAGTTATAAACCAAAATTCTTAAACACCCTATATTTAACTATAAAAGTATCGTATACCACTAATTCAAACACGCTGATTACGAAAAAAATAGTGAAAAAATTCCCGGTGGTTCTAGTTTCAGAAATACAAATGTTATTTCCGCTGAAAATCTATCAAGTTTTTTTCGCTTTGACGTCCTATAACTAATGAACGGTAAAAGATACATAAAACGGGCATTGCGGCATTCGATTCTATGGACATTTCTACGTATGTATACTAATTTTTAACATTCTTGGTCGGTTGATACAATTTTACCAAGCAATAAATCAAAAAATGGTACCTTGGATTTCTCAGTAGCCAGTTATAAACCAAAATTCTTAAACACCCCTATATTTAACTATAAAAGTATCGTATACCACTAATTCAAACACGCTGATTACGAAAAAAATAGTGAAAAAATTCCCGGGGTTCTAGTTTCAGAAATACAAAATGTTTATTTCCGCTGAAAATCTATCAAGTTTTTTTCGCTTTGACGTCCTATAACTAAATGAACGGTAAAAGATACATAAACGGGCATTGCGGCATTCGATTCTATGGACATTTCTACGTATGTATACTAATTTTTAACATTCTTGGTCGGTTGATACAATTTTACCAAGCAATAAATCAAAAAATGGTACCTTGGATTTCTCAGTAGCCAGTTATAAACCAAAATTCTTAAACACCCTATATTTAACTATAAAAGTATCGTATACCACTAATTCAAACACGCTGATTACGAAAAAAATAGTGAAAAAATTCCCGGGGTTCTAGTTTCAGAAATACAAATGTTTATTTCCGCTGAAAATCTATCAAGTTTTTTTCGCTTTGACGTCCTATAACTAATGAACGGTAAAAGATACATAAACGGGCATTGCGGCATTCGATTCTATGGACATTTCTACGTATGTATACTAATTTTTAACATTCTTGGTCGGTTGATACAATTTTACCAAGCAATAAATCAAAAAATGGTACCTTGGATTTCTCAGTAGCCAGTTATAAACCAAAATTCTTAAACACCCTATATTTAACTATAAAAGTATCGTATACCACTAATTCAAACACGCTGATTACGAAAAAAATAGTGAAAAAATTCCCGGGGTTCTAGTTTCAGAAATACAAATGTTTATTTCCGCTGAAAATCTATCAAGTTTTTTTCGCTTTGACGTCCTATAACTAATGAACGGTAAAAGATACATAAACGGGCATTGCGGCATTCGATTCTATGGACATTTCTACGTATGTATACTAATTTTTAACATTCTTGGTCGGTTGATACAATTTTACCAAGCAATAAATCAAAAAATGGTACCTTGGATTTCTCAGTAGCCAGTTATAAACCAAAATTCTTAAACACCCTATATTTAACTATAAAAGTATCGTATACCACTAATTCAAACACGCTGATTACGAAAAAAATAGTGAAAAAATTCCCGGGGTTCTAGTTTCAGAAATACAAATGTTTATTTCCGCTGAAAATCTATCAAGTTTTTTTCGCTTTGACGTCCTATAACTAATGAACGGTAAAAGATACATAAACGGGCATTGCGGCATTCGATTCTAAGGACATTTCTACGTATGTATACTAATTTTTAACATTCTTGGTCGGTTGATACAATTTTACCAAGCAATAAATCAAAAAATGGTACCTTGGATTTCTCAGTAGCCAGTTATAAACCAAAATTCTTAAACACCCTATATTTAACTATAAAAGTATCGTATACCACTAATTCAAACACGCTGATTACGAAAAAAATAGTGAAAAAATTCCCGGGGTTCTAGTTTCAGAAATACAAATGTTTATTTCCGCTGAAAATCTATCAAGTTTTTTTCGCTTTGACGTCCTATAACTAATGAACGGTAATAGATACATAAACGGGCATTGCGGCATTCGATTCTATGGACATTTCTACGTATGTATACTTATTTTTAACATTCTTGGTCGGTTGATACAATTTTACCAAGCAATAAATCAAAAAATGGTACCTTGGATTTCTCAGTAGCCAGTTATAAACCAAAATTCTTAAACACCCTATATTTAACTATAAAAGTATCGTATACCACTAATTCAAACACGCTGATTACGAAAAAAAATAGTGAAAAAATTCCCGGGGGTTCTAGTTTCAGAAATACAAATGTTTATTTCCGCTGAAAATCTATCAAGTTTTTTTCGCTTTGACGTCCTATAACTAATGAACGGTAAAAGATACATAAACGGGCATTGCGGCATTCGATTCTATGGACATTTCTACGTATGTATACTAATTTTTAACATTCTTGGTCGGTTGATACAATTTTACCAAGCAATAAATCAAAAAATGGTACCTTGGATTTCTCAGTAGCCAGTTATAAACCAAAATTCTTAAACACCCTATATTTAACTATAAAAGTATCGTATACCACTAATTCAAACACGCTGATTACGAAAAAAATAGTGAAAAAATTCCCGGGGTTCTAGTTTCAGAAATACAAATGTTTATTTCCGCTGAAAATCTATCAAGTTTTTTTCGCTTTGACGTCCTATAACTAATGAACGGTAAAAGATACATAAACGGGCATTGCGGCATTCGATTCTATGGACATTTCTACGTATGTATACTAATTTTTAACATTCTTGGTCGGTTGATACAATTTTACCAAGCAATGAATCAAAAAATGGTACCTTGGATTTCTCAGTAGCCAGTTATAAACCAAAATTCTTAAACACCCTATATTTAACTATAAAAGTATCGTATACCACTAATTCAAACACGCTGATTACGAAAAAAATAGTGAAAAAATTCCCGGGGTTCTAGTTTCAGAAATACAAATGTTTATTTCCGCTGAAAATCTATCAAGTTTTTTTCGCTTTGACGTCCTATAACTAATGAACGGTAAAAGATACATAAACGGGCATTGCGGCATTCGATTCTATGGACATTTCTACGTATGTATACTAATTTGTAACATTCTTGGTCGGTTGATACAATTTTACCAAGCAATAAATCAAAAAATGGTACCTTGGATTTCTCAGTAGCCAGTTATAAACCAAAAATTCTTAAACACCCTATATTTAACTATAAAAGTATCGTATAACACTAATTCAAACACGCTGATTACGAAAAAAATAGTGAAAAAATTCCCGGGGTTCTAGTTTCAGAAATACAAATGTTTATTTCCGCTGGAAATCTATCAAGTTTTTTTCGCTTTGACGTCCTATAACTAATGAACGGTAAAAGATACATAAACGGGCATTGCGGCATTCGATTCTATGGACATTTTTACGTATGTATACTAATTTTTAACATTCTTGGTCGGTTGATACAATTTTACCAAGCAATAAATCAAAAAATGGTACCTTGGATTTCTCAGTAGCCAGTTATAAACCAAAATTCTTAAACACCCTATATTTAACTATAAAAGTATCGTATACCACTAATTCAAACACGCTGATTACGAAAAAAATAGTGAAAAAATTCCCGGGGTTCTAGTTTCAGAAATACAAATGTTTATTTCCGCTGGAAATTTATCAAGTTTTTTTCGCTTTGACGTCCTATAACTAATGAACGGTAAAAGATACATAAACGGGCATTGCGGCATTCGATTCTATGGACATTTTTACGTATGTATACTAATTTTTAACATTCTTGGTCGGTTGATACAATTTTACCAAGCAATAAATCAAAAAATGGTACCTTGGATTTCTCAGTAGCCAGTTATAAACCAAAATTCTTAAACACCCTATATTTAACTATAAAAGTATCGTATACCACTAATTCAAACACGCTGATTACGAAAAAAATAGTGAAAAAATTCCCGGGGTTCTAGTTTCAGAAATACAAATGTTTATTTCCGCTGGAAATTTATCAAGTTTTTTTCGCTTTGACGTCCTATAACTAATGAACGGTAAAAGATACATAAACGGGCATTGCGGCATTCGATTCTATGGACATTTTTACGTATGTATACTAATTTTTAACATTCTTGGTCGGTTGATACAATTTTACCAAGCAATAAATCAAAAAATGGTACCTTGGATTTCTCAGTAGCCAGTTATAAACCAAAATTCTTAAACACCCTATATTTAACTATAAAAGTATCGTATACCACTAATTCAAACACGCTGATTACGAAAAAAATAGTGAAAAAATTCCCGGGGTTCTAGTTTCAGAAATACAAATGTTTATTTCCGCTGGAAATCTATCAAGTTTTTTTCGCTTTGACGTCCTATAACTAATGAACGGTAAAAGATACATAAACGGGCATTGCGGCATTCGATTCTATGGACATTTGTACGTATGTATACTAATTTCTAACATTCTTGGTCGGTTGATACAATTTTACCAAGCAATAAATCAAAAAATGGTACCTTGGATTTCTCAGTAGCCAGTTATAAACCAAAATTCTTAAACACCCTATATTTAACTATAAAAGTATCGTATACCACTAATTCAAACACGCTGATTACGAAAAAATTAGTGAAAAAATTCCCGGGGTTCTAGTTTCAGAAATACAAATGTTTATTTCCGCTGGAAATCTATCAAGTTTTTTTCGCTTTGACGTCCTATAACTAATGAACGGTAAAAGATACATAAACGGGCATTGCGGCATTCGATTCTGTGGACATTTCTACGTATGTATACTAATTTTGAACATTCTTGGTCGGTTGATACAATTTTACCAAGCAATAAATCAAAAAATGGTACCTTGGATTTCTCAGTAGCCAGTTATAAATCAAAATTCTTAAACACCCTATATTTAACTATAAAAGTATCGTATACCACTAATTCAAACACGCTGATTACGAAAAAAATAGTGAAAAAATTCCCGGGGTTCTAGTTTCAGAAATACAAATGTTTATTTCCGCTGGAAATCTATCAAGTTTTTTTCGCTTTGACGTCCTATAACTAATGAACGGTAAAAGATACATAAACGGGCATTGCGGCATTCGATTCTGTGGACATTTCTACGTATGTATACTAATTTTGAACATTCTTGGTCGGTTGATACAATTTTACCAAGCAATAAATCAAAAAATGGTACCTTGGATTTCTCAGTAGCCAGTTATAAATCAAAATTCTTAAACACCCTATATTTAACTATAAAAGTATCGTATACCACTAATTCAAACACGCTGATTACGAAAAAAATAGTGAAAAAATTCCCGGGGTTCTAGTTTCAGAAATACAAATGTTTATTTCCGCTGGAAATCTATCAACTTTTTTTCGCTTTGACGTCCTATAACTAATGAACGGTAAAAGATACATAAACGGGCATTGCGGCATTCGATTCTATGGACATTTCTACGTACGTATACTAATTTTTAACATTCTTGGTCGGTTGATACAATTTTACCAAGCAATAAATCAAAAAATGGTACCTTGGATTTCTCAGTAGCCAGTTATAAATCAAAATTCTTAAACACCCTATATTTAACTATAAAAGTATCGTATACCACTAATTCAAACACGCTGATTACGAAAAAAATAGTGAAAAAATTCCCGGGGTTCTAGTTTCAGAAATACAAATGTTTATTTCCGCTGGAAATCTATCAACTTTTTTTCGCTTTGACGTCCTATAACTAATGAACGGTAAAAGATACATAAACGGGCATTGCGGCATTCGATTCTATGGACATTTCTACGTATGTATACTAATTTTTAACATTCTTGGTCGGTTGATACAATTTAACCAAGCAATAAATCAAAAAATGGTACCTTGGATATCTCAGTAGCCAGTTATAAATCAAAATTCTTAAACACCCTATATTTAACTATAAAAGTATCGTATAACACTAATTCAAACACGCTGATTACGAAAAAAATAGTGAAAAAATTCCCGGGGTTCTAGTTTCAGAAATACAAATGTTTATTTCCGCTGGAAATCTATCAAGTTTTTTTCGCTTTGACGTCCTATAACTAATGAACGGTAAAAGATACATAAACGGGCATTGCGGCATTCGATTCTATGGACATTTTTACGTATGTATACTAATTTTTAACATTCTTGGTCGGTTGATACAATTTTACCAAGCAATAAATCAAAAAATGGTACCTTGGATTTCTCAGTAGCCAGTTATAAACCAAAATTCTTAAACACCCTATATTTAACTATAAAAGTATCGTATACCACTAATTCAAACACGCTGATTACGAAAAAAATAGTGAAAAAATTCCCGGGGTTCTAGTTTCAGAAATACAAATGTTTATTTCCGCTGGAAATTTATCAAGTTTTTTTCGCTTTGACGTCCTATAACTAATGAACGGTAAAAGATACATAAACGGGCATTGCGGCATTCGATTCTATGGACATTTTTACGTATGTATACTAATTTTTAACATTCTTGGTCGGTTGATACAATTTTACCAAGCAATAAATCAAAAAATGGTACCTTGGATTTCTCAGTAGCCAGTTATAAACCAAAATTCTTAAACACCCTATATTTAACTATAAAAGTATCGTATACCACTAATTCAAACACGCTGATTACGAAAAAAATAGTGAAAAAATTCCCGGGGTTCTAGTTTCAGAAATACAAATGTTTATTTCCGCTGGAAATCTATCAAGTTTTTTTCGCTTTGACGTCCTATAACTAATGAACGGTAAAAGATACATAAACGGGCATTGCGGCATTCGATTCTGTGGACATTTCTACGTATGTATACTAATTTTGAACATTCTTGGTCGGTTGATACAATTTTACCAAGCAATAAATCAAAAAATGGTACCTTGGATTTCTCAGTAGCCAGTTATAAATCAAAATTCTTAAACACCCTATATTTAACTATAAAAGTATCGTATACCACTAATTCAAACACGCTGATTACGAAAAAAATAGTGAAAAAATTCCCGGGGTTCTAGTTTCAGAAATACAAATGTTTATTTCCGCTGGAAATCTATCAACTTTTTTTCGCTTTGACGTCCTATAACTAATGAACGGTAAAAGATACATAAACGGGCATTGCGGCATTCGATTCTATGGACATTTCTACGTACGTATACTAATTTTTAACATTCTTGGTCGGTTGATACAATTTTACCAAGCAATAAATCAAAAAATGGTACCTTGGATTTCTCAGTAGCCAGTTATAAATCAAAATTCTTAAACACCCTATATTTAACTATAAAAGTATCGTATACCACTAATTCAAACACGCTGATTACGAAAAAAATAGTGAAAAAATTCCCGGGGTTCTAGTTTCAGAAATACAAATGTTTATTTCCGCTGGAAATCTATCAACTTTTTTTCGCTTTGACGTCCTATAACTAATGAACGGTAAAAGATACATAAACGGGCATTGCGGCATTCGATTCTATGGACATTTCTACGTATGTATACTAATTTTTAACATTCTTGGTCGGTTGATACAATTTAACCAAGCAATAAATCAAAAAATGGTACCTTGGATATCTCAGTAGCCAGTTATAAATCAAAATTCTTAAACACCCTATATTTAACTATAAAAGTATCGTATAACACTAATTCAAACACGCTGATTACGAAAAAAATAGTGAAAAAATTCCCGGGGTTCTAGTTTCAGAAATACAAATGTTTATTTCCGCTGGAAATCTATCAAGTTTTTTTCGCTTTGACGTCCTATAACTAATGAACGGTAAAAGATACATAAACGGGCATTGCGGCATTCGATTCTATGGACATTTTTACGGATGTATACTAATTTTTAACATTCTTGGTCGGTTGATACAATTTTACCAAGCAATAAATCAAAAAATGGTACCTTGGATTTCTCAGTAGCCAGTTATAAACCAAAATTCTTAAACACCCTATATTTAACTATAAAAGTATCGTATACCACTAATTCAAACACGCTGATTACGAAAAAAATAGTGAAAAAATTCCCGGGGTTCTAGTTTCAGAAATACAAATGTTTATTTCCGCTGGAAATTTATCAACTTTTTTTCGCTTTGACGTCCTATAACTAATGAACGGTAAAAGATACATAAACGGGCATTGCGGCATTCGATTCTATGGACATTTTTACGTATGTATACTAATTTTTAACATTCTTGGTCGGTTGATACAATTTTACCAAGCAATAAATCAAAAAATGGTACCTTGGATTTCTCAGTAGCCAGTTATAAACCAAAATTCTTAAACACCCTATATTTAACTATAAAAGTATCGTATACCACTAATTCAAACACGCTGATTACGAAAAAAATAGTGAAAAAATTCCCGGGGTTCTAGTTTCAGAAATACAAATGTTTATTTCCGCTGGAAATCTATCAAGTTTTTTTCGCTTTGACGTCCTATAACTAATGAACGGTAAAAGATACATAAACGGGCATTGCGGCATTCGATTCTATGGACATTTTTACGTATGTATACTAATTTCTAACATTCTTGGTCGGTTGATACAATTTTACCAAGCAATAAATCAAAAAATGGTACCTTGGATTTCTCAGTAGCCAGTTATAAACCAAAATTCTTAAACACCCTATATTTAACTATAAAAGTATCGTATACCACTAATTCAAACACGCTGATTACGAAAAAATTAGTGAAAAAATTCCCGGGGTTCTAGTTTCAGAAATACAAATGTTTATTTCCGCTGGAAATCTATCAAGTTTTTTTCGCTTTGACGTCCTATAACTAATGAACGGTAAAAGATACATAAACGGGCATTGCGGCATTCGATTCTGTGGACATTTCTACGTATGTATACTAATTTTGAACATTCTTGGTCGGTTGATACAATTTTACCAAGCAATAAATCAAAAAATGGTACCTTGGATTTCTCAGTAGCCAGTTATAAATCAAAATTCTTAAACACCCTATATTTAACTATAAAAGTATCGTATACCACTAATTCAAACACGCTGATTACGAAAAAAATAGTGAAAAAATTCCCGGGGTTCTAGTTTCAGAAATACAAATGTTTATTTCCGCTGGAAATCTATCAACTTTTTTTCGCTTTGACGTCCTATAACTAATGAACGGTAAAAGATACATAAACGGGCATTGCGGCATTCGATTCTATGGACATTTCTACGTACGTATACTAATTTTTAACATTCTTGGTCGGTTGATACAATTTTACCAAGCAATAAATCAAAAAATGGTACCTTGGATTTCTCAGTAGCCAGTTATAAATCAAAATTCTTAAACACCCTATATTTAACTATAAAAGTATCGTATACCACTAATTCAAACACGCTGATTACGAAAAAAATAGTGAAAAAATTCCCGGGGTTCTAGTTTCAGAAATACAAATGTTTATTTCCGCTGGAAATCTATCAAGTTTTTTTCGCTTTGACGTCCTATAACTAATGAACGGTAAAAGATATATAAACGGGCATTGCGGCATTCGATTCTGTGGACATTTCTACGTATGTATACTAATTTTTAACATTCTTGGTCGGTTGATACAATTTTACCAAGCAATAAATCAAAAAATGGTACCTTGGATTTCTCAGTAGCCAGTTATAAATCAAAATTCTTAAACACCCTATATTTAACTATAAAAGTATCGTATACCACTAATTCAAACACGCTGATTACGAAAAAAATAGTGAAAAAATTCCCGGGGTTCTAGTTTCAGAAATACAAATGTTTATTTCCGCTGGAAATCTATCAACTTTTTTTCGCTTTGACGTCCTATAACTAATGAACGGTAAAAGATACATAAACGAGCATTGCGGCATTCGATTCTATGGACATTTCTACGTATGTATACTAATTTTTAACATTCTTGGTCGGTTGATACAATTTTACCAAGCAATAAATCAAAAAAATGGTACCTTGGATTTCTCAGTAGCCAGTTATAAATCAAAATTCTTAAACACCCTATATTTAACTATAGAAGTATCGTATAACACTAATTCAAACACGCTGATTACGAAAAAAATAGTGAAAAAATTCCCGGGGTTCTAGTTTCAGAAATACAAATGTTTATTTCCGCTGGAAATCTATCAAGTTTTTTTCGCTTTGACGTCCTATAACTAATGAACGGTAAAAGATACATAAACGGGCATTGCGGCATTCGATTCTATGGACATTTTTACGTATGTATACTAATTTTTAACATTCTTGGTCGGTTGATACAATTTTACCAAGCAATAAATCAAAAAATGGTACCTTGGATTTCTCAGTAGCCAGTTATAAACCAAAATTCTTAAACACCCTATATTTAACTATAAAAGTATCGTATACCACTAATTCAAACACGCTGATTACGAAAAAAATAGTGAAAAAATTCCCGGGGTTCTAGTTTCAGAAATACAAATGTTTATTTCCGCTGGAAATCTATCAAGTTTTTTTCGCTTTGACGTCCTATAACTAATGAACGGTAAAAGATACATAAACGGGCATTGCGGCATTCGATTCTGTGGACATTTCTACGTATGTATACTAATTTTGAACATTCTTGGTCGGTTGATACAATTTTACCAAGCAATAAATCAAAAAATGGTACCTTGGATTTCTCAGTAGCCAGTTATAAATCAAAATTCTTAAACACCCTATATTTAACTATAAAAGTATCGTATACCACTAATTCAAACACGCTGATTACGAAAAAAATAGTGAAAAAATTCCCGGGGTTCTAGTTTCAGAAATACAAATGTTTATTTCCGCTGGAAATCTATCAACTTTTTTTCGCTTTGACGTCCTATAACTAATGAACGGTAAAAGATACATAAACGGGCATTGCGGCATTCGATTCTATGGGCATTTCTACGTACGTATACTAATTTTTAACATTCTTGGTCGGTTGATACAATTTTACCAAGCAATAAATCAAAAAATGGTACCTTGGATTTCTCAGTAGCCAGTTATAAATCAAAATTCTTAAACACCCTATATTTAACTATAAAAGTATCGTATACCACTAATTCAAACACGCTGATTACGAAAAAAATAGTGAAAAAATTCCCGGGGTTCTAGTTTCAGAAATACAAATGTTTATTTCCGCTGGAAATCTATCAAGTTTTTTTCGCTTTGACGTCCTATAACTAATGAACGGTAAAAGATATATAAACGGGCATTGCGGCATTCGATTCTGTGGACATTTCTACGTATGTATACTAATTTTTAACATTCTTGGTCGGTTGATACAATTTTACCAAGCAATAAATCAAAAAATGGTACCTTGGATTTCTCAGTAGCCAGTTATAAATCAAAATTCTTAAACACCCTATATTTAACTATAAAAGTATCGTATACCACTAATTCAAACACGCTGATTACGAAAAAAATAGTGAAAAAATTCCCGGGGTTCTAGTTTCAGAAATACAAATGTTTATTTCCGCTGGAAATCTATCAAGTTTTTTTCGCTTTGACGTCCTATAACTAATGAACGGTAAAAGATACATAAACGGGCATTGCGGCATTCGATTCTATGGACATTTTTACGTATGTATACTAATTTCTAACATTCTTGGTCGGTTGATACAATTTTACCAAGCAATAAATCAAAAAATGGTACCTTGGATTTCTCAGTAGCCAGTTATAAATCAAAATTCTTAAACACCCTATATTTAACTATAAAAGTATCGTATAACACTAATTCAAACACGCTGATTACGAAAAAAATAGTGAAAAAATTCCCGGGGTTCTAGTTTCAGAAATACAAATGTTTATTTCCGCTGGAAATCTATCAAGTTTTTTTCGCTTTGACGTCCTATAACTAATGAACGGTAAAAGATACATAAACGGGCATTGCGGCATTCGATTCTATGGACATTTTTACGTATGTATACTAATTTTTAACATTCTTGGTCGGTTGATACAATTTTACCAAGCAATAAATCAAAAAATGGTACCTTGGATTTCTCAGTAGCCAGTTATAAACCAAAATTCTTAAACACCCTATATTTAACTATAAAAGTATCGTATACCACTAATTCAAACACGCTGATTACGAAAAAAATAGTGAAAAAATTCCCGGGGTTCTAGTTTCAGAAATACAAATGTTTATTTCCGCTGGAAATCTATCAAGTTTTTTTCGCTTTGACGTCCTATAACTAATGAACGGTAAAAGATACATAAACGGGCATTGCGGCATTCGATTCTATGGACATTTTTACGTATGTATACTAATTTCTAACATTCTTGGTCGGTTGATACAATTTTACCAAGCAATAAATCAAAAAATGGTACCTTGGATTTCTCAGTAGCCAGTTATAAACCAAAATTCTTAAACACCCTATATTTAACTATAAAAGTATCGTATACCACTAATTCAAACACGCTGATTACGAAAAAAATAGTGAAAAAATTCCCGGGGTTCTAGTTTCAGAAATACAAATGTTTATTTCCGCTGGAAATCTATCAACTTTTTTTCGCTTTGACGTCCTATAACTAATGAACGGTAAAAGATACATAAACGGGCATTGCGGCATTCGATTCTATGGACATTTCTACGTATGTATACTAATTTTTAACATTCTTGGTCGGTTGATACAATTTTACCAAGCAATAAATCAAAATATGGTACCTTGGATTTCTCAGTAGCCAGTTATAAATCAAAATTCTTAAACACCCTATATTTAACTATAAAAGTATCGTATAACACTAATTCAAACACGCTGATTACGAAAAAAAATAGTGAAAAAATTCCCGGGGTTCTAGTTTCAGAAATACAAATGTTTATTTCCGCTGGAAATCTATCAAGTTTTTTTCGCTTTGACGTCCTATAACTAATGAACGGTAAAAGATACATAAATGGGCATTGCGGCATTCGATTCTATGGACATTTTTACGTATGTATACTAATTTTTAACATTCTTGGTCGGTTGATACAATTTTACCAAGCAATAAATCAAAAAATGGTACCTTGGATTTCTCAGTAGCCAGTTATAAATCAAAATTCTTAAACACCCTATATTTAACTATAAAAGTATCGTATACCACTAATTCAAACACGCTGATTACGAAAAAAATAGTGAAAAAATTCCCGGGGTTCTAGTTTCAGAAATACAAATGTTTATTTCCGCTGGAAATCTATCAACTTTTTTTCGCTTTGACGTCCTATAACTAATGAACGGTAAAAGATACATAAACGAGCATTGCGGCATTCGATTCTATGGACATTTCTACGTATGTATACTAATTTTTAACATTCTTGGTCGGTTGATACAATTTTACCAAGCAATAAATCAAAAAATGGTACCTTGGATTTCTCAGTAGCCAGTTATAAATCAAAATTCTTAAACACCCTATATTTAACTATAGAAGTATCGTATAACACTAATTCAAACACGCTGATTACGAAAAAAATAGTGAAAAAATTCCCGGGGTTCTAGTTTCAGAAATACAAATGTTTATTTCCGCTGGAAATCTATCAAGTTTTTTTCGCTTTGACGTCCTATAACTAATGAACGGTAAAAGATACATAAACGGGCATTGCGGCATTCGATTCTATGGACATTTTTACGTATGTATACTAATTTTTAACATTCTTGGTCGGTTGATACAATTTTACCAAGCAATAAATCAAAAAATGGTACCTTGGATTTCTCAGTAGCCAGTTATAAACCAAAATTCTTAACACCCTATATTTAACTATAAAAGTATCGTATACCACTAATTCAAACACGCTGATTACGAAAAAATTAGTGAAAAAATTCCCGGGGTTCTAGTTTCAGAAATACAAATGTTTATTTCCGCTGGAAATCTATCAAGTTTTTTTTCGCTTTGACGTCCTATAACTAATGAACGGTAAAAGATATATAAACGGGCATTGCGGCATTCGATTCTGTGGACATTTCTACGTATGTATACTAATTTTTAACATTCTTGGTCGGTTGATACAATTTTACCAAGCAATAAATCAAAAAATGGTACCTTGGATTTCTCAGTAGCCAGTTATAAATCAAAATTCTTAAACACCCTATATTTAACTATAAAAGTATCGTATACCACTAATTCAAACACGCTGATTACGAAAAAAATAGTGAAAAAATTCCCGGGGTTCTAGTTTCAGAAATACAAATGTTTATTTCCGCTGGAAATCTATCAACTTTTTTTCGCTTTGACGTCCTATAACTAATGAACGGTAAAAGATACATAAACGAGCATTGCGGCATTCGATTCTATGGACATTTCTACGTATGTATACTAATTTTTAACATTCTTGGTCGGTTGATACAATTTTACCAAGCAATAAATCAAAAAATGGTACCTTGGATTTCTCAATAGCCAGTTATAAATCAAAATTCTTAAACACCCTATATTTAACTATAGAAGTATCGTATAACACTAATTCAAACACGCTGATTACGAAAAAAATAGTGAAAAAATTCCCGGGGTTCTAGTTTCAGAAATACAAATGTTTATTTCCGCTGGAAATCTATCAAGTTTTTTTCGCTTTGACGTCCTATAACTAATGAACGGTAAAAGATACATAAACGGGCATTGCGGCATTCGATTCTATGGACATTTTTACGTATGTATACTAATTTTTAACATTCTTGGTCGGTTGATACAATTTTACCAAGCAATAAATCAAAAAATGGTACCTTGGATTTCTCAGTAGCCAGTTATAAACCAAAATTCTTAAACACCCTATATTTAACTATAAAAGTATCGTATACCACTAATTCAAACACGCTGATTACGAAAAAAATAGTGAAAAAATTCCCGGGGTTCTAGTTTCAGAAATACAAATGTTTATTTCCGCTGGAAATTTATCAAGTTTTTTTCGCTTTGACGTCCTATAACTAATGAACGGTAAAAGATACATAAACGGGCATTGCGGCATTCGATTCTATGGACATTTTTACGTATGTATACTAATTTTTAACATTCTTGGTCGGTTGATACAATTTTACCAAGCAATAAATCAAAAAATGGTACCTTGGATTTCTCAGTAGCCAGTTATAAACCAAAATTCTTAAACACCCTATATTTAACTATAAAAGTATCGTATACCACTAATTCAAACACGCTGATTACGAAAAAAATAGTGAAAAAATTCCCGGGGTTCTAGTTTCAGAAATACAAATGTTTATTTCCGCTGGAAATCTATCAAGTTTTTTTCGCTTTGACGTCCTATAACTAATGAACGGTAAAAGATACATAAACGGGCATTGCGGCATTCGATTCTATGGACATTTTTACGTATGTATACTAATTTCTAACATTCTTGGTCGGTTGATACAATTTTACCAAGCAATAAATCAAAAAATGGTACCTTGGATTTCTCAGTAGCCAGTTATAAACCAAAATTCTTAAACACCCTATATTTAACTATAAAAGTATCGTATACCACTAATTCAAACACGCTGATTACGAAAAAAATAGTGAAAAAATTCCCGGGGTTCTAGTTTCAGAAATACAAATGTTTATTTCCGCTGGAAATCTATCAACTTTTTTTCGCTTTGACGTCCTATAACTAATGAACGGTAAAAGATACATAAACGGGCATTGCGGCATTCGATTCTATGGACATTTCTACGTATGTATACTAATTTTTAACATTCTTGGTCGGTTGATACAATTTTACCAAGCAATAAATCAAAATATGGTACCTTGGATTTCTCAGTAGCCAGTTATAAATCAAAATTCTTAAACACCCTATATTTAACTATAAAAGTATCGTATAACACTAATTCAAACACGCTGATTACGAAAAAAAATAGTGAAAAAATTCCCGGGGTTCTAGTTTCAGAAATACAAATGTTTATTTCCGCTGGAAATCTATCAAGTTTTTTTCGCTTTGACGTCCTATAACTAATGAACGGTAAAAGATACATAAACGGGCATTGCGGCATTCGATTCTATGGACATTTTTACGTATGTATACTAATTTTTAACATTCTTGGTCGGTTGATACAATTTTACCAAGCAATAAATCAAAAAATGGTACCTTGGATTTCTCAGTAGCCAGTTATAAACCAAAATTCTTAAACACCCTATATTTAACTATAAAAGTATCGTATACCACTAATTCAAACACGCTGATTACGAAAAAAATAGTGAAAAAATTCCCGGGGTTCTAGTTTCAGAAATACAAATGTTTATTTCCGCTGGAAATTTATCAAGTTTTTTTCGCTTTGACGTCCTATAACTAATGAACGGTAAAAGATACATAAACGGGCATTGCGGCATTCGATTCTATGGACATTTTTACGTATGTATACTAATTTTTAACATTCTTGGTCGGTTGATACAATTTTACCAAGCAATAAATCAAAAAATGGTACCTTGGATTTCTCAGTAGCCAGTTATAAACCAAAATTCTTAAACACCCTATATTTAACTATAAAAGTATCGTATACCACTAATTCAAACACGCTGATTACGAAAAAAATAGTGAAAAAATTCCCGGGGTTCTAGTTTCAGAAATACAAATGTTTATTTCCGCTGGAAATCTATCAAGTTTTTTTCGCTTTGACGTCCTATAACTAATGAACGGTAAAAGATACATAAACGGGCATTGCGGCATTCGATTCTGTGGACATTTCTACGTATGTATACTAATTTTTAACATTCTTGGTCGGTTGATACAATTTTACCAAGCAATAAATCAAAAAATGGTACCTTGGATTTCTCAGTAGCCAGTTATAAATCAAAATTCTTAAACACCCTATATTTAACTATAAAAGTATCGTATACCACTAATTCAAACACGCTGATTACGAAAAAAAATAGTGAAAAAATTCCCGGGGTTCTAGTTTCAGAAATACAAATGTTTATTTCCGCTGGAAATCTATCAACTTTTTTTCGCTTTGACGTCCTATAACTAATGAACGGTAAAAGATACATAAACGAGCATTGCGGCATTCGATTCTATGGACATTTCTACGTATGTATACTAATTTTTAACATTCTTGGTCGGTTGATACAATTTTACCAAGCAATAAATCAAAAAATGGTACCTTGGATTTCTCAGTAGCCAGTTATAAATCAAAATTCTTAAACACCCTATATTTAACTATAAAAGTATCGTATAACACTAATTCAAACACGCTGATTACGAAAAAAATAGTGAAAAAATTCCCGGGGTTCTAGTTTCAGAAATACAAATGTTTATTTCCGCTGGAAATCTATCAAGTTTTTTTCGCTTTGACGTCCTATAACTAATGAACGGTAAAAGATACATAAACGGGCATTGCGGCATTCGATTCTATGGACATTTTTACGTATGTATACTAATTTTTAACATTCTTGGTCGGTTGATACAATTTTACCAAGCAATAAATCAAAAAATGGTACCTTGGATTTCTCAGTAGCCAGTTATAAACCAAAATTCTTAAACACCCTATATTTAACTATAAAAGTATCGTATACCACTAATTCAAACACGCTGATTACGAAAAAAATAGTGAAAAAATTCCCGGGGTTCTAGTTTCAGAAATACAAATGTTTATTTCCGCTGGAAATTTATCAAGTTTTTTTCGCTTTGACGTCCTATAACTAATGAACGGTAAAAGATACATAAACGGGCATTGCGGCATTCGATTCTATGGACATTTTTACGTATGTATACTAATTTTTAACATTCTTGGTCGGTTGATACAATTTTACCAAGCAATAAATCAAAAAATGGTACCTTGGATTTCTCAGTAGCCAGTTATAAACCAAAATTCTTAAACACCCTATATTTAACTATAAAAGTATCGTATACCACTAATTCAAACACGCTGATTACGAAAAAAATAGTGAAAAAATTCCCGGGGTTCTAGTTTCAGAAATACAAATGTTTATTTCCGCTGGAAATCTATCAAGTTTTTTTCGCTTTGACGTCCTATAACTAATGAACGGTAAAAGATACATAAACGGGCATTGCGGCATTCGATTCTGTGGACATTTCTACGTATGTATACTAATTTTTAACATTCTTGGTCGGTTGATACAATTTTACCAAGCAATAAATCAAAAAATGGTACCTTGGATTTCTCAGTAGCCAGTTATAAATCAAAATTCTTAAACACCCTATATTTAACTATAAAAGTATCGTATACCACTAATTCAAACACGCTGATTACGAAAAAAATAGTGAAAAAATTCCCGGGGTTCTAGTTTCAGAAATACAAATGTTTATTTCCGCTGGAAATCTATCAAGTTTTTTTCGCTTTGACGTCCTATAACTAATGAACGGTAAAAGATACATAAACGGGCATTGCGGCATTCGATTCTATGGACATTTTTACGTATGTATACTAATTTTTAACATTCTTGGTCGGTTGATACAATTTTACCAAGCAATAAATCAAAAAATGGTACCTTGGATTTCTCAGTAGCCAGTTATAAATCAAAATTCTTAAACACCTTATATTTAACTATAAAAGTATCGTATAACACTAATTCAAACACGCTGATTACGAAAAAAATAGTGAAAAAATTCCCGGGGTTCTAGTTTCAGAAATACAAATGTTTATTTCCGCTGGAAATCTATCAAGTTTTTTTCGCTTTGACGTCCTATAACTAATGAACGGTAAAAGATACATAAACGGGCATTGCGGCATTCGATTCTATGGACATTTCTACGTATGTATACTAATTTTTAACATTCTTGGTCGGTTGATACAATTTTACCAAGCAATAAATCAAAATATGGTACCTTGGATTTCTCAGTAGCCAGTTATAAATCAAAATTCTTAAACACCCTATATTTAACTATAAAAGTATCGTATAACACTAATTCAAACACGCTGATTACGAAAAAAATAGTGAAAAAATTCCCGGGGTTCTAGTTTCAGAAATACAAATGTTTATTTCCGCTGGAAATCTATCAAGTTTTTTTCGCTTTGACGTCCTATAACTAATGAACGGTAAAAGATACATAAACGGGCATTGCGGCATTCGATTCTATGGACATTTTTACGTACGTATACTAATTTTTAACATTCTTGGTCGGTTGATACAATTTTACCAAGCAATAAATCAAAAAATGGTACCTTGGATTTCTCAGTAGCCAGTTATAAATCAAAATTCTTAAACACCCTATATTTAACTATAAAAGTATCGTATAACACTAATTCAAACACGCTGATTACGAAAAAAATAGTGAAAAAATTCCCGGGGTTCTAGTTTCAGAAATACAAATGTTTATTTCCGCTGGAAATCTATCAACTTTTTTTCGCTTTGACGTCCTATAACTAATGAACGGTAAAAGATACATAAACGGGCATTGCGGCATTCGATTCTGTGGACATTTCTACGTATGTATACTAATTTTTAACATTCTTGGTCGGTTGATACAATTTTACCAAGCAATAAATCAAAAAATGGTACCTTGGATTTCTCAGTAGCCAGTTATAAATCAAAATTCTTAAACACCCTATATTTAACTATAAAAGTATCGTATACCACTAATTCAAACACGCTGATTACGAAAAAAATAGTGAAAAAATTCCCGGGGTTCTAGTTTCAGAAATACAAATGTTTATTTCCGCTGGAAATCTATCAACTTTTTTTCGCTTTGACGTCCTATAACTAATGAACGGTAAAAGATACATAAACGGGCATTGCGGCATTCGATTCTATGGACATTTCTACGTATGTATACTAATTTTTAACATTCTTGGTCGGTTGATACAATTTTACCAAGCAATAAATCAAAATATGGTACCTTGGATTTCTCAGTAGCCAGTTATAAATCAAAATTCTTAAACACCCTATATTTAACTATAAAAGTATCGTATAACACTAATTCAAACACGCTGATTACGAAAAAAATAGTGAAAAAATTCCCGGGGTTCTAGTTTCAGAAATACAAATGTTTATTTCCGCTGGAAATCTATCAAGTTTTTTTCGCTTTGACGTCCTATAACTAATGAACGGTAAAAGATACATAAACGGGCATTGCGGCATTCGATTCTATGGACATTTTTACGTATGTATACTAATTTTTAACATTCTTGGTCGGTTGATACAATTTTACCAAGCAATAAATCAAAAAATGGTACCTTGGATTTCTCAGTAGCCAGTTATAAATCAAAATTCTTAAACACCTTATATTTAACTATAAAAGTATCGTATAACACTAATTCAAACACGCTGATTACGAAAAAAATAGTGAAAAAATTCCCGGGGTTCTAGTTTCAGAAATACAAATGTTTATTTCCGCTGGAAATCTATCAAGTTTTTTTCGCTTTGACGTCCTATAACTAATGAACGGTAAAAGATACATAAACGGGCATTGCGGCATTCGATTCTATGGACATTTCTACGTATGTATACTAATTTTTAACATTCTTGGTCGGTTGATACAATTTTACCAAGCAATAAATCAAAATATGGTACCTTGGATTTCTCAGTAGCCAGTTATAAATCAAAATTCTTAAACACCCTATATTTAACTATAAAAGTATCGTATAACACTAATTCAAACACGCTGATTACGAAAAAAATAGTGAAAAAATTCCCGGGGTTCTAGTTTCAGAAATACAAATGTTTATTTCCGCTGGAAATCTATCAAGTTTTTTTCGCTTTGACGTCCTATAACTAATGAACGGTAAAAGATACATAAACGGGCATTGCGGCATTCGATTCTATGGACATTTTTACGTATGTATACTAATTTTTAACATTCTTGGTCGGTTGATACAATTTTACCAAGCAATAAATCAAAAAATGGTACCTTGGATTTCTCAGTAGCCAGTTATAAACCAAAATTCTTAAACACCCTATATTTAACTATAAAAGTATCGTATACCACTAATTCAAACACGCTGATTACGAAAAAAATAGTGAAAAAATTCCCGGGGTTCTAGTTTCAGAAATACAAATGTTTATTTCCGCTGGAAATTTATCAAGTTTTTTTCGCTTTGACGTCCTATAACTAATGAACGGTAAAAGATACATAAACGGGCATTGCGGCATTCGATTCTATGGACATTTTTACGTATGTATACTAATTTTTAACATTCTTGGTCGGTTGATACAATTTTACCAAGCAATAAATCAAAAAATGGTACCTTGGATTTCTCAGTAGCCAGTTATAAACCAAAATTCTTAAACACCCTATATTTAACTATAAAAGTATCGTATACCACTAATTCAAACACGCTGATTACGAAAAAAATAGTGAAAAAATTCCCGGGGTTCTAGTTTCAGAAATACAAATGTTTATTTCCGCTGGAAATCTATCAAGTTTTTTTCGCTTTGACGTCCTATAACTAATGAACGGTAAAAGATACATAAACGGGCATTGCGGCATTCGATTCTGTGGACATTTCTACGTATGTATACTAATTTTTAACATTCTTGGTCGGTTGATACAATTTTACCAAGCAATAAATCAAAAAATGGTACCTTGGATTTCTCAGTAGCCAGTTATAAATCAAAATTCTTAAACACCCTATATTTAACTATAAAAGTATCGTATACCACTAATTCAAACACGCTGATTACGAAAAAAATAGTGAAAAAATTCCCGGGGTTCTAGTTTCAGAAATACAAATGTTTATTTCCGCTGGAAATCTATCAAGTTTTTTTCGCTTTGACGTCCTATAACTAATGAACGGTAAAAGATACATAAACGGGCATTGCGGCATTCGATTCTATGGACATTTTTACGTATGTATACTAATTTTTAACATTCTTGGTCGGTTGATACAATTTTACCAAGCAATAAATCAAAAAATGGTACCTTGGATTTCTCAGTAGCCAGTTATAAATCAAAATTCTTAAACACCTTATATTTAACTATAAAAGTATCGTATAACACTAATTCAAACACGCTGATTACGAAAAAAATAGTGAAAAAATTCCCGGGGTTCTAGTTTCAGAAATACAAATGTTTATTTCCGCTGGAAATCTATCAAGTTTTTTTCGCTTTGACGTCCTATAACTAATGAACGGTAAAAGATACATAAACGGGCATTGCGGCATTCGATTCTATGGACATTTCTACGTATGTATACTAATTTTTAACATTCTTGGTCGGTTGATACAATTTTACCAAGCAATAAATCAAAATATGGTACCTTGGATTTCTCAGTAGCCAGTTATAAATCAAAATTCTTAAACACCCTATATTTAACTATAAAAGTATCGTATAACACTAATTCAAACACGCTGATTACGAAAAAAATAGTGAAAAAATTCCCGGGGTTCTAGTTTCAGAAATACAAATGTTTATTTCCGCTGGAAATCTATCAAGTTTTTTTCGCTTTGACGTCCTATAACTAATGAACGGTAAAAGATACATAAACGGGCATTGCGGCATTCGATTCTATGGACATTTTTACGTACGTATACTAATTTTTAACATTCTTGGTCGGTTGATACAATTTTACCAAGCAATAAATCAAAAAATGGTACCTTGGATTTCTCAGTAGCCAGTTATAAATCAAAATTCTTAAACACCCTATATTTAACTATAAAAGTATCGTATAACACTAATTCAAACACGCTGATTACGAAAAAAATAGTGAAAAAATTCCCGGGGTTCTAGTTTCAGAAATACAAATGTTTATTTCCGCTGGAAATCTATCAACTTTTTTTCGCTTTGACGTCCTATAACTAATGAACGGTAAAAGATACATAAACGGGCATTGCGGCATTCGATTCTGTGGACATTTCTACGTATGTATACTAATTTTTAACATTCTTGGTCGGTTGATACAATTTTACCAAGCAATAAATCAAAAAATGGTACCTTGGATTTCTCAGTAGCCAGTTATAAATCAAAATTCTTAAACACCCTATATTTAACTATAAAAGTATCGTATACCACTAATTCAAACACGCTGATTACGAAAAAAATAGTGAAAAAATTCCCGGGGTTCTAGTTTCAGAAATACAAATGTTTATTTCCGCTGGAAATCTATCAACTTTTTTTCGCTTTGACGTCCTATAACTAATGAACGGTAAAAGATACATAAACGGGCATTGCGGCATTCGATTCTATGGACATTTCTACGTATGTATACTAATTTTTAACATTCTTGGTCGGTTGATACAATTTTACCAAGCAATAAATCAAAATATGGTACCTTGGATTTCTCAGTAGCCAGTTATAAATCAAAATTCTTAAACACCCTATATTTAACTATAAAAGTATCGTATAACACTAATTCAAACACGCTGATTACGAAAAAAATAGTGAAAAAATTCCCGGGGTTCTAGTTTCAGAAATACAAATGTTTATTTCCGCTGGAAATCTATCAAGTTTTTTTCGCTTTGACGTCCTATAACTAATGAACGGTAAAAGATACATAAACGGGCATTGCGGCATTCGATTCTATGGACATTTTTACGTATGTATACTAATTTTTAACATTCTTGGTCGGTTGATACAATTTTACCAAGCAATAAATCAAAAAATGGTACCTTGGATTTCTCAGTAGCCAGTTATAAATCAAAATTCTTAAACACCTTATATTTAACTATAAAAGTATCGTATAACACTAACTCAAACACGCTGATTACGAAAAAAATAGTGAAAAAATTCCCGGGGTTCTAGTTTCAGAAATACAAATGTTTATTTCCGCTGGAAATCTATCAAGTTTTTTTCGCTTTGACGTCCTATAACTAATGAACGGTAAAAGATACATAAACGGGCATTGCGGCATTCGATTCTATGGACATTTCTACGTATGTATACTAATTTTTAACATTCTTGGTCGGTTGATACAATTTTACCAAGCAATAAATCAAAATATGGTACCTTGGATTTCTCAGTAGCCAGTTATAAATCAAAATTCTTAAACACCCTATATTTAACTATAAAAGTATCGTATAACACTAATTCAAACACGCTGATTACGAAAAAAATAGTGAAAAAATTCCCGGGGTTCTAGTTTCAGAAATACAAATGTTTATTTCCGCTGGAAATCTATCAAGTTTTTTTCGCTTTGACGTCCTATAACTAATGAACGGTAAAAGATACATAAACGGGCATTGCGGCATTCGATTCTATGGACATTTTTACGTACGTATACTAATTTTTAACATTCTTGGTCGGTTGATACAATTTTACCAAGCAATAAATCAAAAAATGGTACCTTGGATTTCTCAGTAGCCAGTTATAAATCAAAATTCTTAAACACCCTATATTTAACTATAAAAGTATCGTATAACACTAATTCAAACACGCTGATTACGAAAAAAATAGTGAAAAAATTCCCGGGGTTCTAGTTTCAGAAATACAAATGTTTATTTCCGCTGGAAATCTATCAACTTTTTTTCGCTTTGACGTCCTATAACTAATGAACGGTAAAAGATACATAAACGGGCATTGCGGCATTCGATTCTATGGACATTTCTACGTATGTATACTAATTTTTAACATTCTTGGTCGGTTGATACAATTTTACCAAGCAATAAATCAAAATATGGTACCTTGGATTTCTCAGTAGCCAGTTATAAATCAAAATTCTTAAACACCCTATATTTAACTATAAAAGTATCGTATAACACTAATTCAAACACGCTGATTACGAAAAAAATAGTGAAAAAATTCCCGGGGTTCTAGTTTCAGAAATACAAATGTTTATTTCCGCTGGAAATCTATCAAGTTTTTTTCGCTTTGACGTCCTATAACTAATGAACGGTAAAAGATACATAAACGGGCATTGCGGCATTCGATTCTATGGACATTTTTACGTATGTATACTAATTTTTAACATTCTTGGTCGGTTGATACAATTTTACCAAGCAATAAATCAAAAAATGGTACCTTGGATTTCTCAGTAGCCAGTTATAAATCAAAATTCTTAAACACCCTATATTTAACTATAAAAGTATCGTATAACACTAATTCAAACACGCTGATTACGAAAAAAATAGTGAAAAAATTCCCGGGGTTCTAGTTTCAGAAATACAAATGTTTATTTCCGCTGGAAATCTATCAAGTTTTTTTCGCTTTGACGTCCTATAACTAATGAACGGTAAAAGATACATAAACGGGCATTGCGGCATTCGATTCTACGGACATTTTTACGTATGTATACTAATTTTTAACATTCTTGGTCGGTTGATACAATTTTACCAAGCAATAAATCAAAAAATGGTACCTTGGATTTCTCAGTAGCCAGTTATAAACCAAAATTCTTAAACACCCTATATTTAACTATAAAAGTATCGTATACCACTAATTCAAACACGCTGATTACGAAAAAAATAGTGAAAAAATTCCCGGGGTTCTAGTTTCAGAAATACAAATGTTTATTTCCGCTGGAAATTTATCAAGTTTTTTTCGCTTTGACGTCCTATAACTAATGAACGGTAAAAGATACATAAACGGGCATTGCGGCATTCGATTCTATGGACATTTTTACGTATGTATACTAATTTTTAACATTCTTGGTCGGTTGATACAATTTTACCAAGCAATAAATCAAAAAATGGTACCTTGGATTTCTCAGTAGCCAGTTATAAACCAAAATTCTTAAACACCCTATATTTAACTATAAAAGTATCGTATACCACTAATTCAAACACGCTGATTACGAAAAAATTAGTGAAAAAATTCCCGGGGTTCTAGTTTCAGAAATACAAATGTTTATTTCCGCTGGAAATCTATCAAGTTTTTTTCGCTTTGACGTCCTATAACTAATGAACGGTAAAAGATACATAAACGGGCATTGCGGCATTCGATTCTGTGGACATTTCTACGTATGTATACTAATTTTTAACATTCTTGGTCGGTTGATACAATTTTACCAAGCAATAAATCAAAAAATGGTACCTTGGATTTCTCAGTAGCCAGTTATAAATCAAAATTCTTAAACACCCTATATTTAACTATAAAAGTATCGTATACCACTAATTCAAACACGCTGATTACGAAAAAAATAGTGAAAAAATTCCCGGGGTTCTAGTTTCAGAAATACAAATGTTTATTTCCGCTGGAAATCTATCAACTTTTTTTCGCTTTGACGTCCTATAACTAATGAACGGTAAAAGATACATAAACGAGCATTGCGGCATTCGATTCTATGGACATTTCTACGTATGTATACTAATTTTTAACATTCTTGGTCGGTTGATACAATTTTACCAAGCAATAAATCAAAAAATGGTACCTTGGATTTCTCAGTAGCCAGTTATAAATCAAAATTCTTAAACACCCTATATTTAACTATAAAAGTATCGTATAACACTAATTCAAACACGCTGATTACGAAAAAAATAGTGAAAAAATTCCCGGGGTTCTAGTTTCAGAAATACAAATGTTTATTTCCGCTGGAAATCTATCAAGTTTTTTTCGCTTTGACGTCCTATAACTAATGAACGGTAAAAGATACATAAACGGGCATTGCGGCATTCGATTCTATGGACATTTTTACGTATGTATACTAATTTTTAACATTCTTGGTCGGTTGATACAATTTTACCAAGCAATAAATCAAAAAATGGTACCTTGGATTTCTCAGTAGCCAGTTATAAACCAAAATTCTTAAACACCCTATATTTAACTATAAAAGTATCGTATACCACTAATTCAAACACGCTGATTACGAAAAAAATAGTGAAAAAATTCCCGGGGTTCTAGTTTCAGAAATACAAATGTTTATTTCCGCTGGAAATTTATCAAGTTTTTTTCGCTTTGACGTCCTATAACTAATGAACGGTAAAAGATACATAAACGGGCATTGCGGCATTCGATTCTATGGACATTTTTACGTATGTATACTAATTTTTAACATTCTTGGTCGGTTGATACAATTTTACCAAGCAATAAATCAAAAAATGGTACCTTGGATTTCTCAGTAGCCAGTTATAAACCAAAATTCTTAAACACCCTATATTTAACTATAAAAGTATCGTATACCACTAATTCAAACACGCTGATTACGAAAAAAATAGTGAAAAAATTCCCGGGGTTCTAGTTTCAGAAATACAAATGTTTATTTCCGCTGGAAATCTATCAAGTTTTTTTCGCTTTGACGTCCTATAACTAATGAACGGTAAAAGATACATAAACGGGCATTGCGGCATTCGATTCTATGGACATTTTTACGTATGTATACTAATTTCTAACATTCTTGGTCGGTTGATACAATTTTACCAAGCAATAAATCAAAAAATGGTACCTTGGATTTCTCAGTAGCCAGTTATAAACCAAAATTCTTAAACACCCTATATTTAACTATAAAAGTATCGTATAACACTAATTCAAACACGCTGATTACGAAAAAAATAGTGAAAAAATTCCCGGGGTTCTAGTTTCAGAAATACAAATGTTTATTTCCGCTGGAAATCTATCAAGTTTTTTTCGCTTTGACGTCCTATAACTAATGAACGGTAAAAGATACATAAACGGGCATTGCGGCATTCGATTCTATGGACATTTTTACGTATGTATACTAATTTTTAACATTCTTGGTCGGTTGATACAATTTTACCAAGCAATAAATCAAAAAATGGTACCTTGGATTTCTCAGTAGCCAGTTATAAACCAAAATTCTTAAACACCCTATATTTAACTATAAAAGTATCATATACCACTAATTCAAACACGCTGATTACGAAAAAAATAGTGAAAAAATTCCCGGGGTTCTAGTTTCAGAAATACAAATGTTTATTTCCGCTGGAAATTTATCAAGTTTTTTTCGCTTTGACGTCCTATAACTAATGAACGGTAAAAGATACATAAACGGGCATTGCAGCATTCGATTCTATGGACATTTTTACGTATGTATACTAATTTTTAACATTCTTGGTCGGTTGATACAATTTTACCAAGCAATAAATCAAAAAATGGTACCTTGGATTTCTCAGTAGCCAGTTATAAACCAAAATTCTTAAACACCCTATATTTAACTATAAAAGTATCGTATACCACTAATTCAAACACGCTGATTACGAAAAAAATAGTGAAAAAATTCCCGGGGTTCTAGTTTCAGAAATACAAATGTTTATTTCCGCTGGAAATCTATCAAGTTTTTTTCGCTTTGACGTCCTATAACTAATGAACGGTAAAAGATACATAAACGGGCATTGCGGCATTCGATTCTATGGACATTTTTACGTATGTATACTAATTTCTAACATTCTTGGTCGGTTGATACAATTTTACCAAGCAATAAATCAAAAAATGGTACCTTGGATTTCTCAGTAGCCAGTTATAAATCAAAATTCTTAAACACCCTATATTTAACTATAAAAGTATCGTATAACACTAATTCAAACACGCTGATTACGAAAAAAATAGTGAAAAAATTCCCGGGGTTCTAGTTTCAGAAATACAAATGTTTATTTCCGCTGGAAATCTATCAAGTTTTTTTCGCTTTGACGTCCTATAACTAATGAACGGTAAAAGATACATAAACGGGCATTGCGGCATTCGATTCTATGGACATTTTTACGTATGTATACTAATTTTTAACATTCTTGGTCGGTTGATACAATTTTACCAAGCAATAAATCAAAAAATGGTACCTTGGATTTCTCAGTAGCCAGTTATAAACCAAAATTCTTAAACACCCTATATTTAACTATAAAAGTATCGTATACCACTAATTCAAACACGCTGATTACGAAAAAAATAGTGAAAAAATTCCCGGGGTTCTAGTTTCAGAAATACAAATATTTATTTCCGCTGGAAATTTATCAAGTTTTTTTCGCTTTGACGTCCTATAACTAATGAACGGTAAAAGATACATAAACGGGCATTGCGGCATTCGATTCTATGGACATTTTTACGTCTGTATACTAATTTTTAACATTCTTGGTCGGTTGATACAATTTTACCAAGCAATAAATCAAAAAATGGTACCTTGGATTTCTCAGTAGCCAGTTATAAACCAAAATTCTTAAACACCCTATATTTAACTATAAAAGTATCGTATACCACTAATTCAAACACGCTGATTACGAAAAAAATAGTGAAAAAATTCCCGGGGTTCTAGTTTCAGAAATACAAATGTTTATTTCCGCTGGAAATCTATCAAGTTTTTTTCGCTTTGACGTCCTATAACTAATGAACGGTAAAAGATACATAAACGGGCATTGCGGCATTCGATTCTATGGACATTTTTACGTATGTATACTAATTTCTAACATTCTTGGTCGGTTGATACAATTTTACCAAGCAATAAATCAAAAAATGGTACCTTGGATTTCTCAGTAGCCAGTTATAAACCAAAATTCTTAAACACCCTATATTTAACTATAAAAGTATCGTATAACACTAATTCAAACACGCTGATTACGAAAAAAATAGTGAAAAAATTCCCGGGGTTCTAGTTTCAGAAATACAAATGTTTATTTCCGCTGGAAATCTATCAAGTTTTTTTCGCTTTGACGTCCTATAACTAATGAACGGTAAAAGATACATAAACGGGCATTGCGGCATTCGATTCTATGGACATTTTTACGTATGTATACTAATTTTTAACATTCTTGGTCGGTTGATACAATTTTACCAAGCAATAAATCAAAAAATGGTACCTTGGATTTCTCAGTAGCCAGTTATAAACCAAAATTCTTAAACACCCTATATTTAACTATAAAAGTATCGTATACCACTAATTCAAACACGCTGATTACGAAAAAAATAGTGAAAAAATTCCCGGGGTTCTAGTTTCAGAAATACAAATGTTTATTTCCGCTGGAAATCTATCAAGTTTTTTTCGCTTTGACGTCCTATAACTAATGAACGGTAAAAGATACATAAACGGGCATTGCGGCATTCGATTCTATGGACATTTTTACGTATGTATACTAATTTCTAACATTCTTGGTCGGTTGATACAATTTTACCAAGCAATAAATCAAAAAATGGTACCTTGGATTTCTCAGTAGCCAGTTATAAACCAAAATTCTTAAACACCCTATATTTAACTATAAAAGTATCGTATAACACTAATTCAAACACGCTGATTACGAAAAAAATAGTGAAAAAATTCCCGGGGTTCTAGTTTCAGAAATACAAATGTTTATTTCCGCTGGAAATCTATCAAGTTTTTTTCGCTTTGACGTCCTATAACTAATGAACGGTAAAAGATACATAAACGGGCATTGCGGCATTCGATTCTATGGACATTTTTACGTATGTATACTAATTTTTAACATTCTTGGTCGGTTGATACAATTTTACCAAGCAATAAATCAAAAAATGGTACCTTGGATTTCTCAGTAGCCAGTTATAAACCAAAATTCTTAAACACCCTATATTTAACTATAAAAGTATCGTATACCACTAATTCAAACACGCTGATTACGAAAAAAATAGTGAAAAAATTCCCGGGGTTCTAGTTTCAGAAATACAAATGTTTATTTCCGCTGGAAATCTATCAAGTTTTTTTCGCTTTGACGTCCTATAACTAATGAACGGTAAAAGATACATAAACGGGCATTGCGGCATTCGATTCTATGGACATTTTTACGTATGTATACTAATTTCTAACATTCTTGGTCGGTTGATACAATTTTACCAAGCAATAAATCAAAAAATGGTACCTTGGATTTCTCAGTAGCCAGTTATAAACCAAAATTCTTAAACACCCTATATTTAACTATAAAAGTATCGTATAACACTAATTCAAACACGCTGATTACGAAAAAAATAGTGAAAAAATTCCCGGGGTTCTAGTTTCAGAAATACAAATGTTTATTTCCGCTGGAAATCTATCAAGTTTTTTTCGCTTTGACGTCCTATAACTAATGAACGGTAAAAGATACATAAACGGGCATTGCGACATTCGATTCTATGGACATTTTTACGTATGTATACTAATTTCTAACATTCTTGGTCGGTTGATACAATTTTACCAAGCAATAAATCAAAAAATGGTACCTTGGATTTCTCAGTAGCCAGTTATAAACCAAAATTCTTAAACACCCTATATTTAACTATAAAAGTATCGTATACCACTAATTCAAACACGCTGATTACGAAAAAATTAGTGAAAAAATTCCCGGGGTTCTAGTTTCAGAAATACAAATGTTTATTTCCGCTGGAAATCTATCAAGTTTTTTTCGCTTTGACGTCCTATAACTAATGAACGGTAAAATATACATAAACGGGCATTGCGGCATTCGATTCTATGGTCATTTTTACGTATGTATACTAATTTTTAACATTCTTGGTCGGTTGATACAATTTTACCAAGCAATAAATCAAAAAATGGTACCTTGGATTTCTCAGTAGCCAGTTATAAACCAAAATTCTTAAACACCCTATATTTAACTATAAAAGTATCGTATACCACTAATTCAAACACGCTGATTACGAAAAAAATAGTGAAAAAATTCCCGGGGTTCTAGTTTCAGAAATACAAATGTTTATTTCCGCTGGAAATCTATCAAGTTTTTTTCGCTTTGACGTCCTATAACTAATGAACGGTAAAAGATACATAAACGGGCATTGCGGCATTCGATTCTATGGACATTTTTACGTATGTATACTAATTTCTAACATTCTTGGTCGGTTGATACAATTTTACCAAGCAATAAATCAAAAAATGGTACCTTGGATTTCTCAGTAGCCAGTTATAAACCAAAATTCTTAAACACCCTATATTTAACTATAAAAGTATCGTATAACACTAATTCAAACACGCTGATTACGAAAAAAATAGTGAAAAAATTCCCGGGGTTCTAGTTTCAGAAATACAAATGTTTATTTCCGCTGGAAATCTATCAAGTTTTTTTCGCTTTGACGTCCTATAACTAATGAACGGTAAAAGATACATAAACGGGCATTGCGGCATTCGATTCTATGGACATTTTTACGTATGTATACTAATTTTTAACATTCTTGGTCGGTTGATACAATTTTACCAAGCAATAAATCAAAAAATGGTACCTTGGATTTCTCAGTAGCCAGTTATAAACCAAAATTCTTAAACACCCTATATTTAACTATAAAAGTATCGTATACCACTAATTCAAACACGCTGATTACGAAAAAAATAGTGAAAAAATTCCCGGGGTTCTAGTTTCAGAAATACAAATGTTTATTTCCGCTGGAAATCTATCAAGTTTTTTTCGCTTTGACGTCCTATAACTAATGAACGGTAAAAGATACATAAACGGGCATTGCGGCATTCGATTCTATGGACATTTTTACGTATGTATACTAATTTCTAACATTCTTGGTCGGTTGATACAATTTTACCAAGCAATAAATCAAAAAATGGTACCTTGGATTTCTCAGTAGCCAGTTATAAACCAAAATTCTTAAACACCCTATATTTAACTATAAAAGTATCGTATACCACTAATTCAAACACGCTGATTACGAAAAAATTAGTGAAAAAATTCCCGGGGTTCTAGTTTCAGAAATACAAATGTTTATTTCCGCTGGAAATCTATCAAGTTTTTTTCGCTTTGACGTCCTATAACTAATGAACGGTAAAAGATACATAAACGGGCATTGCGGCATTCGATTCTGTGGACATTTCTACGTATGTATACTAATTTTTAACATTCTTGGTCGGTTGATACAATTTTACCAAGCAATAAATCAAAAAATGGTACCTTGGATTTCTCAGTAGCCAGTTATAAATCAAAATTCTTAAACACCCTATATTTAACTATAAAAGTATCGTATACCACTAATTCAAACACGCTGATTACGAAAAAATTAGTGAAAAAATTCCCGGGGTTCTAGTATCAGAAATACAAATGTTTATTTCCGCTGGAAATCTATCAAGTTTTTTTCGCTTTGACGTCCTATAACTAATGAACTGTAAACGATACATAAACGGGCATTGCGGCATTCGATTCTATGGACATTTCTACGTATGTATACTAATTTTTAACATTCTTGGTCGGTTGATACAATTTTACCAAGCAATAAATCAAAAAATGGTACCTTGGATTTCTCAGTAGCCAGTTATAAATCAAAATTCTTAAACACCCTATATTTAACTATAAAAGTATCGTATACCACTAATTCAAACACGCTGATTACGAAAAAAATAGTGAAAAAATTCCCGGGGTTCTAGTTTCAGAAATACAAATGTTTATTTCCGCTGGAAATCTATCAAGTTTTTTTCGCTTTGACGTCCTATAACTAATGAACGGTAAAAGATACATAAACGGGCATTGCGGCATTCGATTCTATGGACATTTTTACGTATGTATACTAATTTCTAACATTCTTGGTCGGTTGATACAATTTTACCAAGCAATAAATCAAAAAATGGTACCTTGGATTTCTCAGTAGCCAGTTATAAACCAAAATTCTTAAACACCCTATATTTAACTATAAAAGTATCGTATACCACTAATTCAAACACGCTGATTACGAAAAAATTAGTGAAAAAATTCCCGGGGTTCTAGTTTCAGAAATACAAATGTTTATTTCCGCTGGAAATCTATCAAGTTTTTTTCGCTTTGACGTCCTATAACTAATGAACGGTAAAAGATACATAAACGGGCATTGCGGCATTCGATTCTGTGGACATTTCTACGTATGTATACTAATTTTTAACATTCTTGGTCGGTTGATACAATTTTACCAAGCAATAAATCAAAAAATGGTACCTTGGATTTCTCAGTAGCCAGTTATAAATCAAAATTCTTAAACACCCTATATTTAACTATAAAAGTATCGTATACCACTAATTCAAACACGCTGATTACGAAAAAAATAGTGAAAAAATTCCCGGGGTTCTAGTTTCAGAAATACAAATGTTTATTTCCGCTGGAAATCTATCAAGTTTTTTTCGCTTTGACGTCCTATAACTAATGAACGGTAAAAGATACATAAACGGGCATTGCGGCATTCGATTCTATGGACATTTTTACGTATGTATACTAATTTCTAACATTCTTGGTCGGTTGATACAATTTTACCAAGCAATAAATCAAAAAATGGTACCTTGGATTTCTCAGTAGCCAGTTATAAACCAAAATTCTTAAACACCCTATATTTAACTATAAAAGTATCGTATACCACTAATTCAAACACGCTGATTACGAAAAAATTAGTGAAAAAATTCCCGGGGTTCTAGTTTCAGAAATACAAATGTTTATTTCCGCTGGAAATCTATCAAGTTTTTTTCGCTTTGACGTCCTATAACTAATGAACGGTAAAAGATACATAAACGGGCATTGCGGCATTCGATTCTGTGGACATTTCTACGTATGTATACTAATTTTTAACATTCTTGGTCGGTTGATACAATTTTACCAAGCAATAAATCAAAAAATGGTACCTTGGATTTCTCAGTAGCCAGTTATAAATCAAAATTCTTAAACACCCTATATTTAACTATAAAAGTATCGTATACCACTAATTCAAACACGCTGATTACGAAAAAAATAGTGAAAAAATTCCCGGGGTTCTAGTTTCAGAAATACAAATGTTTATTTCCGCTGGAAATCTATCAAGTTTTTTTCGCTTTGACGTCCTATAACTAATGAACGGTAAAAGATACATAAACGGGCATTGCGGCATTCGATTCTATGGACATTTTTACGTATGTATACTAATTTCTAACATTCTTGGTCGGTTGATACAATTTTACCAAGCAATAAATCAAAAAATGGTACCTTGGATTTCTCAGTAGCCAGTTATAAACCAAAATTCTTAAACACCCTATATTTAACTATAAAAGTATCGTATACCACTAATTCAAACACGCTGATTACGAAAAAATTAGTGAAAAAATTCCCGGGGTTCTAGTTTCAGAAATACAAATGTTTATTTCCGCTGGAAATCTATCAAGTTTTTTTCGCTTTGACGTCCTATAACTAATGAACGGTAAAAGATACATAAACGGGCATTGCGGCATTCGATTCTGTGGACATTTCTACGTATGTATACTAATTTTTAACATTCTTGGTCGGTTGATACAATTTTACCAAGCAATAAATCAAAAAATGGTACCTTGGATTTCTCAGTAGCCAGTTATAAATCAAAATTCTTAAACACCCTATATTTAACTATAAAAGTATCGTATACCACTAATTCAAACACGCTGATTACGAAAAAATTAGTGAAAAAATTCCCGGGGTTCTAGTATCAGAAATACAAATGTTTATTTCCGCTGGAAATCTATCAAGTTTTTTTCGCTTTGACGTCCTATAACTAATGAACTGTAAACGATACATAAACGGGCATTGCGGCATTCGATTCTATGGACATTTCTACGTATGTATACTAATTTTTAACATTCTTGGTCGGTTGATACAATTTTACCAAGCAATAAATCAAAAAATGGTACCTTGGATTTCTCAGTAGCCAGTTATAAATCAAAATTCTTAAACACCCTATATTTAACTATAGAAGTATCGTATACCACTAATTCAAACACGCTGATTACGAAAAAAATAGTGAAAAAATTCCCGGGGTTCTAGTTTCAGAAATACAAATGTTTATTTCCGCTGGAAATCTATCAAGTTTTTTTCGCTTTGACGTCCTATAACTAATGAACGGTAAAAGATACATAAACGGGCATTGCGGCATTCGATTCTATGGACATTTCTACGTATGTATACTAATTTTTAACATTCTTGGTCGGTTGATACAATTTTACCAAGCAATAAATCAAAAAATGGTACCTTGGATTTCTCAGTAGCCAGTTATAAATCAAAATTCTTAAACACCCTATATTTAACTATAAAAGTATCGTATACCACTAATTCAAACACGCTGATTACGAAAAAAATAGTGAAAAAATTCCCGGGGTTCTAGTTTCAGAAATACAAATGTTTATTTCCGCTGGAAATCTATCAACTTTTTTTCGCTTTGACGTCATGTAACTAATGAACGGTAAAATATACATAAACGGGCATTGCGGCATTCGATTCTATGGACATTTCTACGTATGTATACTAATTTTTAACATTCTTGGTCGGTTGATACAATTTTACCAAGCAATAAATCAAAAAATGGTACCTTGGATTTCTCAGTAGCCAGTTATAAATCAAAATTCTTAAACACCCTATATTTAACTATAAAAGTATCGTATACCACTAATTCAAACACGCTGATTACGAAAAAAATAGTGAAAAAATTCCCGGGGTTCTAGTTTCAGAAATACAAATGTTTATTTCCGCTGGAAATCTATCAAGTTTTTTTCGCTTTGACGTCCTATAACTAATGAACGGTAAAAGATACATAAACGGGCATTGCGGCATTCGATTCTATGGACATTTCTACGTATGTATACTAATTTTTAACATTCTTGGTCGGTTGATACAATTTTACCAAGCAATAAATCAAAAAATGGTACCTTGGATTTCTCAGTAGCCAGTTATAAATCAAAATTCTTAAACACCCTATATTTAACTATAAAAGTATCGTATACCACTAATTCAAACACGCTGATTACGAAAAAAATAGTGAAAAAATTCCCGGGGTTCTAGTTTCAGAAATACAAATGTTTATTTCCGCTGGAAATCTATCAAGTTTTTTTCGCTTTGACGTCCTATAACTAATGAACGGTAAAAGATACATAAACGGGCATTGCGGCATTCGATTCTATGGACATTTTTACGTATGTATACTAATTTTTAACATTCTTGGTCGGTTGATACAATTTTACCAAGCAATAAATCAAAAAATGGTACCTTGGATTTCTCAGTAGCCAGTTATAAACCAAAATTCTTAAACACCCTATATTTAACTATAAAAGTATCGTATACCACTAATTCAAACACGCTGATTACGAAAAAAATAGTGAAAAAATTCCCGGGGTTCTAGTTTCAGAAATACAAATGTTTATTTCCGCTGGAAATCTATCAAGTTTTTTTCGCTTTGACGTCCTATAACTAATGAACGGTAAAAGATACATAAACGGGCATTGCGGCATTCGATTCTATGGACATTTTTACGTATGTATACTAATTTTTAACATTCTTGGTCGGTTGATACAATTTTACCAAGCAATAAATCAAAAAATGGTACCTTGGATTTCTCAGTAGCCAGTTATAAACCAAAATTCTTAAACACCCTATATTTAACTATAAAAGTATCGTATACCACTAATTCAAACACGCTGATTACGAAAAAAATAGTGAAAAAATTCCCGGGGTTCTAGTTTCAGAAATACAAATGTTTATTTCCGCTGAAAATCTATCAAGTTTTTTTCGCTTTGACGTCCTATAACTAATGAACGGTAAAAGATACATAAACGGGCATTGCGGCATTCGATTCTATGGACATTTCTACGTATGTGTACTAATTTTTAACATTCTTGGTCGGTTGATACAATTTTACCAAGCAATAAATCAAAAAATGGTACCTTGGATTTCTCAGTAGCCAGTTATAAACCAAAATTCTTAAACACCCTATATTTAACTATAAAAGTATCGTATACCACTAATTCAAACACGCTGATTACGAAAAAAAATAGTGAAAAAATTCCCGGGGTTCTAGTTTCAGAAATACAAATGTTTATTTCCGCTGGAAATCTATCAAGTTTTTTTCGCTTTGACGTCCTATAACTAATGAACGGTAAAAGATACATAAACGGGCATTGCGGCATTCGATTCCATGGACATTTCTACGTATGTATACTAATTTTTAACATTCTTGGTCGGTTGATACAATTTTACCAAGCAATAAATCAAAAAATGGTACCTTGGATTTCTCAGTAGCCAGTTATAAATCAAAATTCTTAAACACCCTATATTTAACTATAAAAGTATCGTATACCACTAATTCAAACACGCTGATTACGAAAAAAATAGTGAAAAAATTCCCGGGGTTCTAGTTTCAGAAATACAAATGTTTATTTCCGCTGGAAATCTATCAAGTTTTTTTCGCTTTGACGTCCTATAACTAATGAACGGTAAAAGATACATAAACGGGCATTGCGGCATTCGATTCTGTGGACATTTCTACGTATGTATACTAATTTTTAACATTCTTGGTCGGTTGATACAATTTTACCAAGCAATAAATCAAAAAATGGTACCTTGGATTTCTCAGTAGCCAGTTATAAATCAAAATTCT
This sequence comes from Ophonus ardosiacus, assembly GCA_943142095.1. Taxonomy (NCBI): domain Eukaryota; kingdom Metazoa; phylum Arthropoda; class Insecta; order Coleoptera; family Carabidae; genus Ophonus; species Ophonus ardosiacus. Next base: position 642,953 of record OW964838.1, read on the forward strand.
TAAACACCCTATATTTAACTATAAAAGTATCGTATACCACTAATTCAAACACGCTGATTACGAAAAAATTAGTGAAAAAATTCCCGGGGTTCTAGTATCAGAAATACAAATGTTTATTTCCGCTGGAAATCTATCAAGTTTTTTTCGCTTTGACGTCCTATAACTAATGAACGGTAAACGATACATAAACGGGCATTGCGGCATTCGATTCTATGGACATTTCTACGTATGTATACTAATTTTTAACATTCTTGGTCGGTTGATACAATTTTACCAAGCAATAAATCAAAAAATGGTACCTTGGATTTCTCAGTAGCCAGTTATAAATCAAAATTCTTAAACACCCTATATTTAACTATAGAAGTATCGTATACCACTAATTCAAACACGCTGATTACGAAAAAAATAGTGAAAAAATTCCCGGGGTTCTAGTTTCAGAAATACAAATGTTTATTTCCGCTGGAAATCTATCAAGTTTTTTTCGCTTTGACGTCCTATAACTAATGAACGGTAAAAGATACATAAACGGGCATTGCGGCATTCGATTCTATGGACATTTCTACGTATGTATACTAATTTTTAACATTCTTGGTCGGTTGATACAATTTTACCAAGCAATAAATCAAAAAATGGTACCTTGGATTTCTCAGTAGCCAGTTATAAATCAAAATTCTTAAACACCCTATATTTAACTATAAAAGTATCGTATACCACTAATTCAAACACGCTGATTACGAAAAAAATAGTGAAAAAATTCCCGGGGTTCTAGTTTCAGAAATACAAATGTTTATTTCCGCTGGAAATCTATCAAGTTTTTTTCGCTTTGACGTCCTATAACTAATGAACGGTAAACGATACATAAACGGGCATTGCGGCATTCGATTCTATGGACATTTCTACGTATGTATACTAATTTTTAACATCCTTGGTCGGTTGATACAATTTAACCAAGCAATAAATCAAAAAATGGTACCTTGGATTTCTCAGTAGCCAGTTATAAATCAAAATTCTTAAACACCCTATATTTAACTATAAAAGTATCGTATAACACTAATTCAAACACGCTGATTACGAAAAAAATAGTGAAAAAATTCCCGGGGTTCTAGTTTCAGAAATACAAATGTTTATTTCCGCTGGAAATCTATCAAGTTTTTTTCGCTTTGACGTCCTATAACTAATGAACGGTAAAAGATACATAAACGGGCATTGCGGCATTCGATTCTGTGGACATTTCTACGTATGTATACTAATTTTTAACATTCTTGGTCGGTTGATACAATTTTACCAAGCAATAAATCAAAAAATGGTACCTTGGATTTCTCAGTAGCCAGTTATAAATCAAAATTCTTAAACACCCTATATTTAACTATAAAAGTATCGTATACCACTAATTCAAACACGCTGATTACGAAAAAATTAGTGAAAAAATTCCCGGGGTTCTAGTATCAGAAATACAAATGTTTATTTCCGCTGGAAATCTATCAAGTTTTTTTCGCTTTGACGTCCTATAACTAATGAACGGTAAACGATACATAAACGGGCATTGCGGCATTCGATTCTATGGACATTTCTACGTATGTATACTAATTTTTAACATTCTTGGTCGGTTGATACAATTTTACCAAGCAATAAATCAAAAAATGGTACCTTGGATTTCTCAGTAGCCAGTTATAAATCAAAATTCTTAAACACCCTATATTTAACTATAGAAGTATCGTATACCACTAATTCAAACACGCTGATTACGAAAAAAATAGTGAAAAAATTCCCGGGGTTCTAGTTTCAGAAATACAAATGTTTATTTCCGCTGGAAATCTATCAAGTTTTTTTCGCTTTGACGTCCTATAACTAATGAACGGTAAAAGATACATAAACGGGCATTGCGGCATTCGATTCTATGGACATTTCTACGTATGTATACTAATTTTTAACATTCTTGGTCGGTTGATACAATTTTACCAAGCAATAAATCAAAAAATGGTACCTTGGATTTCTCAGTAGCCAGTTATAAATCAAAATTCTTAAACACCCTATATTTAACTATAAAAGTATCGTATACCACTAATTCAAACACGCTGATTACGAAAAAAATAGTGAAAAAATTCCCGGGGTTCTAGTTTCAGAAATACAAATGTTTATTTCCGCTGGAAATCTATCAAGTTTTTTTCGCTTTGACGTCCTATAACTAATGAACGGTAAACGATACATAAACGGGCATTGCGGCATTCGATTCTATGGACATTTCTACGTATGTATACTAATTTTTAACATCCTTGGTCGGTTGATACAATTTAACCAAGCAATAAATCAAAAAATGGTACCTTGGATTTCTCAGTAGCCAGTTATAAATCAAAATTCTTAAACACCCTATATTTAACTATAAAAGTATCGTATAACACTAATTCAAACACGCTGATTACGAAAAAAATAGTGAAAAAATTCCCGGGGTTCTAGTTTCAGAAATACAAATGTTTATTTCCGCTGGAAATCTATCAAGTTTTTTTCGCTTTGACGTCCTATAACTAATGAACGGTAAAAGATACATAAACGGGCATTGCGGCATTCGATTCTATGGACATTTTTACGTATGTATACTAATTTCTAACATTCTTGGTCGGTTGATACAATTTTACCAAGCAATAAATCAAAAAATGGTACCTTGGATTTCTCAGTAGCCTGTTATAAACCAAAATTCTTAAACACCCTATATTTAACTATAAAAGTATCGTATACCACTAATTCAAACACGCTGATTACGAAAAAATTAGTGAAAAAATTCCCGGGGTTCTAGTTTCAGAAATACAAATGTTTATTTCCGCTGGAAATCTATCAAGTTTTTTTCGCTTTGACGTCCTATAACTAATGAACGGTAAAAGATACATAAACGGGCATTGCGGCATTCGATTCTGTGGACATTTCTACGTATGCATACTAATTTTTAACATTCTTGGTCGGTTGATACAATTTTACCAAGCAATAAATCAAAAAATGGTACCTTGGATTTCTCAGTAGCCAGTTATAAATCAAAATTCTTAAACACCCTATATTTAACTATAAAAGTATCGTATACCACTAATTCAAACACGCTGATTACGAAAAAAATAGTGAAAAAATTCCCGGGGTTCTAGTTTCAGAAATACAAATGTTTATTTCCGCTGGAAATCTATCAAGTTTTTTTCGCTTTGACGTCCTATAACTAATGAACGGTAAAAGATACATAAACGGGCATTGCGGCATTCGATTCTGTGGACATTTCTACGTATGTATACTAATTTTTAACATTCTTGGTCGGTTGATACAATTTTACCAAGCAATAAATCAAAAAATGGTACCTTGGATTTCTCAGTAGCCAGTTATAAATCAAAATTCTTAAACACCCTATATTTAACTATAAAAGTATCGTATACCACTAATTCAAACACGCTGATTACGAAAAAAATAGTGAAAAAATTCCCGGGGTTCTAGTTTCAGAAATACAAATGTTTATTTCCGCTGGAAATCTATCAAGTTTTTTTCGCTTTGACGTCCTATAACTAATGAACGGTAAACGATACATAAACGGGCATTGCGGCATTCGATTCTATGGACATTTCTACGTATGTATACTAATTTTTAACATTCTTGGTCGGTTGATACAATTTTACCAAGCAATAAATCAAAAAATGGTACCTTGGATTTCTCAGTAGCCAGTTATAAATCAAAATTCTTAAACACCCTATATTTAACTATAAAAGTATCGTATACCACTAATTCAAACACGCTGATTACGAAAAAAATAGTGAAAAAATTCCCGGGGTTCTAGTTTCAGAAATACAAATGTTTATTTCCGCTGGAAATCTATCAACTTTTTTTCGCTTTGACGTCCTATAACTAATGAACGGTAAAAGATACATAAACGGGCATTGCGGCATTCGATTCTATGGACATTTCTACGTATGTATACTAATTTTTAACATTCTTGGTCGGTTGATACAATTTTACCAAGCAATAAATCAAAAAATGGTACCTTGTATTTCTCAGTAGCCAGTTATAAATCAAAATTCTTAAACACCCTATATTTAACTATAAAAGTATCGTATACCACTAATTCAAACACGCTGATTACGAAAAAAATAGTGAAAAAATTCCCGGGGTTCTAGTTTCAGAAATACAAATGTTTATTTCCGCTGAAAATCTATCAAGTTTTTTTCGCTTTGACGTCCTATAACTAATGAACGGTAAAAGATACATAAACGGGCATTGCGGCATTCGATTCTATGGACATTTCTACGTATGTATACTAATTTTTAACATTCTTGGTCGGTTGATACAATTTTACCAAGCAATAAATCAAAAAATGGTACCTTGGATTTCTCAGTAGCCAGTTATAAACCAAAATTCTTAAACACCCTATATTTAACTATAAAAGTATCGTATACCACTAACTCAAACACGCTGATTACGAAAAAAATAGTGAAAAAATTCCCGGGGTTCTAGTTTCAGAAATACAAATGTTTATTTCCGCTGGAAATCTATCAAGTTTTTTTCGCTTTGACGTCCTATAACTAATGAAAGGTAAACGATACATAAACGGGCATTGCAACATTCGATTCTATGGACATTTCTACGTATGTATACTAATTTTTAACATTCTTGGTCGGTTGATACAATTTTACCAAGCAATAAATCAAAAAATGGTACCTTGGATTTCTCAGTAGCCAGTTATAAATCAAAATTCTTAAACACCCTATATTTAACTATAAAAGTATCGTATACCACTAATTCAAACACGCTGATTACGAAAAAAATAGTGAAAAAATTCCCGGGGTTCTAGTTTCAGAAATACAAATGTTTATTTCCGCTGAAAATCTATCAAGTTTTTTTCGCTTTGACGTCCTATAACTAATGAACGGTAAAAGATACATAAACGGGCATTGCGGCATTCGATTCTATGGACATTTCTACGTATGTATACTAATTTTTAACATTCTTGGTCGGTTGATACAATTTTACCAAGCAATAAATCAAAAAATGGTACCTTGGATTTCTCAGTAGCCAGTTATAAATCAAAATTCTTAAACACCCTATATTTAACTATAAAAGTATCGTATACCACTAATTCAAACACGCTGATTACGAAAAAAATAGTGAAAAAATTCCCAGGGTTCTAGTTTCAGAAATACAAATGTTTATTTCCGCTGGAAATCTATCAAGTTTTTTTCGCTTTGACGTCCTATAACTAATGAACGGTAAACGATACATAAACGGGCATTGCGGCATTCGATTCTATGGACATTTCTACGTATGTATACTAATTTTTAACATTCTTGGTCTGTTGATACAATTTTACCAAGCAATAAATCAAAAAATGGTACCTTGGATTTCTCAGTAGCCAGTTATAAATCAAAATTCTTAAACACCCTATATTTAACTATAAAAGTATCGTATACCACTAATTCAAACACGCTGATTACGAAAAAAATAGTGAAAAAATTCCCGGGGTTCTAGTTTCAGAAATACAAATGTTTATTTCCGCTGGAAATCTATCAAGTTTTTTTCGCTTTGACGTCCTATAACTAATGAACGGTAAAAGATACATAAACGGGCATTGCGGCATTCGATTCTATGGACATTTTTACGTATGTATACTAATTTTTAACATTCTTGGTCGGTTGATACAATTTTACCAAGCAATAAATCAAAAAATGGTACCTTGGATTTCTCAGTAGCCAGTTATAAACCAAAATTCTTAAACACCCTATATTTAACTATAAAAGTATCGTATACCACTAATTCAAACACGCTGATTACGAAAAAAATAGTGAAAAAATTCCCGGGGTTCTAGTTTCAGAAATACAAATGTTTATTTCCGCTGGAAATCTATCAAGTTTTTTTCGCTTTGACGTCCTATAACTACTGAACGGTAAAAGATACATAAACGGGCATTGCGGCATTCGATTCTATGGACATTTCTACGTATGTATACTAATTTTTAACATTCTTGGTCGGTTGATACAATTTTACCAAGCAATAAATCAAAAAATGGTACCTTGGATTTCTCAGTAGCCAGTTATAAATCAAAATTCTTAAACACCCTATATTTAACTATAAAAGTATCGTATACCACTAATTCAAACACGCTGATTACGAAAAAAATAGTGAAAAAATTCCCGGGGTTCTAGTTTCAGAAATACAAATGTTTATTTCCGCTGGAAATCTATCAACTTTTTTTCGCTTTGACGTCCTATAACTAATGAACGGTAAAAGATACATAAACGGGCATTGCGGCATTCGATTCTATGGACATTTCTACGTATGTATACTAATTTTTAACATTCTTGGTCGGTTGATACAATTTTACCAAGCAATAAATCAAAAAATGGTACCTTGTATTTCTCAGTAGCCAGTTATAAATCAAAATTCTTAAACACCCTATATTTAACTATAAAAGTATCGTATACCACTAATTCAAACACGCTGATTACGAAAAAAATAGTGAAAAAATTCCCGGGGTTCTAGTTTCAGAAATACAAATGTTTATTTCCGCTGAAAATCTATCAAGTTTTTTTCGCTTTGACGTCCTATAACTAATGAACGGTAAAAGATACATAAACGGGCATTGCGGCATTCGATTCTATGGTCATTTTTACGTATGTATACTAATTTTTAACATTCTTGGTCGGTTGATACAATTTTACCAAGCAATAAATCAAAAAATGGTACCTTGGATTTCTCAGTAGCCAGTTATAAACCAAAATTCTTAAACACCCTATATTTAACTATAAAAGTATCGTATACCACTAATTCAAACACGCTGATTACGAAAAAAAATAGTGAAAAAATTCCCGGGGTTCTAGTTTCAGAAATACAAATGTTTATTTCCGCTGGAAATCTATCAAGTTTTTTTCGCTTTGACGTCCTATAACTACTGAACGGTAAAAGATACATAAACGGGCATTGCGGCATTCGATTCTATGGACATTTCTACGTATGTATACTAATTTTTAACATTCTTGGTCGGTTGATACAATTTTACCAAGCAATAAATCAAAAAATGGTACCTTGGATTTCTCAGTAGCCAGTTATAAATCAAAATTCTTAAACACCCTATATTTAACTATAAAAGTATCGTATACCACTAATTCAAACACGCTGATTACGAAAAAAATAGTGAAAAAATTCCCAGGGTTCTAGTTTCAGAAATACAAATGTTTATTTCCGCTGGAAATCTATCAAGTTTTTTTCGCTTTGACGTCCTATAACTAATGAACGGTAAACGATACATAAACGGGCATTGCGGCATTCGATTCTATGGACATTTCTACGTATGTATACTAATTTTTAACATTCTTGGTCTGTTGATACAATTTTACCAAGCAATAAATCAAAAAATGGTACCTTGGATTTCTCAGTAGCCAGTTATAAATCAAAATTCTTAAACACCCTATATTTAACTATAAAAGTATCGTATACCACTAATTCAAACACGCTGATTACGAAAAAAATAGTGAAAAAATTCCCGGGGTTCTAGTTTCAGAAATACAAATGTTTATTTCCGCTGGAAATCTATCAAGTTTTTTTCGCTTTGACGTCCTATAACTAATGAACGGTAAAAGATACATAAACGGGCATTGCGGCATTCCATTCTATGGACATTTATACGTATGTATACTAATTTTTAATATTCTTGGTCGGTTGATACAATTTTACCAAGCAATAAATCAAAAAATGGTACCTTGGATTTCTCAGTAGCCAGTTATAAACCAAAATTCTTAAACACCCTATATTTAACTATAAAAGTATCGTATACCACTAATTCAAACACGCTGATTACGAAAAAAATAGTGAAAAAATTCCCGGGGTTCTAGTTTCAGAAATACAAATGTTTATTTCCGCTGGAAATCTATCAAGTTTTTTTCGCTTTGACGTCCTATAACTACTGAACGATAAAAGATACATAAACGGGCATTGCGGCATTCGATTCTATGGACATTTCTACGTATGTATACTAATTTTTAACATTCTTGGTCGGTTGATACAATTTTACCAAGCAATAAATCAAAAAATGGTACCTTGGATTTCTCAGTAGCCAGTTATAAATCAAAATTCTTAAACACCCTATATTTAACTATAAAAGTATCGTATACCACTAATTCAAACACGCTGATTACGAAAAAAATAGTGAAAAAATTCCCGGGGTTCTAGTTTCAGAAATACAAATGTTTATTTCCGCTGGAAATCTATCAAGTTTTTTTCGCTTTGACGTCCTATAACTAATGAACGGTAAAAGATACATAAACGGGCATTGCGGCATTCGATTCTATGGTCATTTTTACGTATGTATACTAATTTTTAACATTCTTGGTCGGTTGATACAATTTTACCAAGCAATAAATCAAAAAATGGTACCTTGGATTTCTCAGTAGCCAGTTATAAACCAAAATTCTTAAACACCCTATATTTAACTATAAAAGTATCGTATACCACTAATTCAAACACGCTGATTACGAAAAAAATAGTGAAAAAATTCCCGGGGTTCTAGTTTCAGAAATACAAATGTTTATTTCCGCTGGAAATCTATCAAGTTTTTTTCGCTTTGACGTCCTATAACTACTGAACGGTAAAAGATACATAAACGGGCATTGCGGCATTCGATTCTATGGACATTTCTACGTATGTATACTAATTTTTAACATTCTTGGTCGGTTGATACAATTTTACCAAGCAATAAATCAAAAAATGGTACCTTGGATTTCTCAGTAGCCAGTTATAAATCAAAATTCTTAAACACCCTATATTTAACTATAAAAGTATCGTATACCACTAATTCAAACACGCTGATTACGAAAAAAATAGTGAAAAAATTCCCAGGGTTCTAGTTTCAGAAATACAAATGTTTATTTCCGCTGGAAATCTATCAAGTTTTTTTCGCTTTGACGTCCTATAACTAATGAACGGTAAACGATACATAAACGGGCATTGCGGCATTCGATTCTATGGACATTTCTACGTATGTATACTAATTTTTAACATTCTTGGTCTGTTGATACAATTTTACCAAGCAATAAATCAAAAAATGGTACCTTGGATTTCTCAGTAGCCAGTTATAAATCAAAATTCTTAAACACCCTATATTTAACTATAAAAGTATCGTATACCACTAATTCAAACACGCTGATTACGAAAAAAATAGTGAAAAAATTCCCGGGGTTCTAGTTTCAGAAATACAAATGTTTATTTCCGCTGGAAATCTATCAAGTTTTTTTCGCTTTGACGTCCTATAACTAATGAACGGTAAAAGATACATAAACGGGCATTGCGGCATTCCATTCTATGGACATTTTTACGTATGTATACTAATTTTTAATATTCTTGGTCGGTTGATACAATTTTACCAAGCAATAAATCAAAAAATGGTACCTTGGATTTCTCAGTAGCCAGTTATAAACCAAAATTCTTAAACACCCTATATTTAACTATAAAAGTATCGTATACCACTAATTCAAACACGCTGATTACGAAAAAAATAGTGAAAAAATTCCCGGGGTTCTAGTTTCAGAAATACAAATGTTTATTTCCGCTGGAAATCTATCAAGTTTTTTTCGCTTTGACGTCCTATAACTACTGAACGATAAAAGATACATAAACGGGCATTGCGGCATTCGATTCTATGGACATTTCTACGTATGTATACTAATTTTTAACATTCTTGGTCGGTTGATACAATTTTACCAAGCAATAAATCAAAAAATGGTACCTTGGATTTCTCAGTAGCCAGTTATAAATCAAAATTCTTAAACACCCTATATTTAACTATAAAAGTATCGTATACCACTAATTCAAACACGCTGATTACGAAAAAAATAGTGAAAAAATTCCCGGGGTTCTAGTTTCAGAAATACAAATGTTTATTTCCGCTGGAAATCTATCAAGTTTTTTTCGCTTTGACGTCCTATAACTAATGAACGGTAAAAGATACATAAACGGGCATTGCGGCATTCGATTCTATGGTCATTTTTACGTATGTATACTAATTTTTAACATTCTTGGTCGGTTGATACAATTTTACCAAGCAATAAATCAAAAAATGGTACCTTGGATTTCTCAGTAGCCAGTTATAAACCAAAATTCTTAAACACCCTATATTTAACTATAAAAGTATCGTATACCACTAATTCAAACACGCTGATTACGAAAAAAATAGTGAAAAAATTCCCGGGGTTCTAGTTTCAGAAATACAAATGTTTATTTCCGCTGGAAATCTATCAAGTTTTTTTCGCTTTGACGTCCTATAACTACTGAACGGTAAAAGATACATAAACGGGCATTGCGGCATTCGATTCTATGGACATTTCTACGTATGTATACTAATTTTTAACATTCTTGGTCGGTTGATACAATTTTACCAAGCAATAAATCAAAAAATGGTACCTTGGATTTCTCAGTAGCCAGTTATAAATCAAAATTCTTAAACACCCTATATTTAACTATAAAAGTATCGTATACCACTAATTCAAACACGCTGATTACGAAAAAAATAGTGAAAAAATTCCCAGGGTTCTAGTTTCAGAAATACAAATGTTTATTTCCGCTGGAAATCTATCAAGTTTTTTTCGCTTTGACGTCCTATAACTAATGAACGGTAAACGATACATAAACGGGCATTGCGGCATTCGATTCTATGGACATTTCTACGTATGTATACTAATTTTTAACATTCTTGGTCTGTTGATACAATTTTACCAAGCAATAAATCAAAAAATGGTACCTTGGATTTCTCAGTAGCCAGTTATAAATCAAAATTCTTAAACACCCTATATTTAACTATAAAAGTATCGTATACCACTAATTCAAACACGCTGATTACGAAAAAAATAGTGAAAAAATTCCCGGGGTTCTAGTTTCAGAAATACAAATGTTTATTTCCGCTGGAAATCTATCAAGTTTTTTTCGCTTTGACGTCCTATAACTAATGAACGGTAAAAGATACATAAACGGGCATTGCGGCATTCCATTCTATGGACATTTTTACGTATGTATACTAATTTTTAATATTCTTGGTCGGTTGATACAATTTTACCAAGCAATAAATCAAAAAATGGTACCTTGGATTTCTCAGTAGCCAGTTATAAACCAAAATTCTTAAACACCCTATATTTAACTATAAAAGTATCGTATACCACTAATTCAAACACGCTGATTACGAAAAAAATAGTGAAAAAATTCCCGGGGTTCTAGTTTCAGAAATACAAATGTTTATTTCCGCTGGAAATCTATCAAGTTTTTTTCGCTTTGACGTCCTATAACTACTGAACGATAAAAGATACATAAACGGGCATTGCGGCATTCGATTCTATGGACATTTCTACGTATGTATACTAATTTTTAACATTCTTGGTCGGTTGATACAATTTTACCAAGCAATAAATCAAAAAATGGTACCTTGGATTTCTCAGTAGCCAGTTATAAATCAAAATTCTTAAACACCCTATATTTAAACTATAAAAGTATCGTATACCACTAATTCAAACACGCTGATTACGAAAAAAATAGTGAAAAAATTCCCGGGGTTCTAGTTTCAGAAATACAAATGTTTATTTCCGCTGGAAATCTATCAAGTTTTTTTCGCTTTGACGTCCCTATAACTAATGAAAGGTAAACGATACATAAACGGGCATTGCAACATTCGATTCTATGGACATTTCTACGTATGTATACTAATTTTTAACATTCTTGGTCGGTTGATACAATTTTACCAAGCAATAAATCAAAAATGGTACCTTGGATTTCTCAGTAGCCAGTTATAAATCAAAATTCTTAAACACCCTATATTTAACTATAAAAGTATCGTATACCACTAATTCAAACACGCTGATTACGAAAAAAATAGTGAAAAAATTCCCGGGGTTCTAGTTTCAGAAATACAAATGTTTATTTCCGCTGGAAATCTATCAACTTTTTTTCGCTTTGACGTCCTATAACTAATGAACGGTAAAAGATACATAAACGGGCATTGCGGCATTCGATTCTATGGACATTTCTACGTATGTATACTAATTTTTAACATTCTTGGTCGGTTGATACAATTTTACCAAGCAATAAATCAAAAAATGGTACCTTGGATTTCTCAGTAGCCAGTTATAAATCAAAATTCTTAAACACCCTATATTTAACTATAAAAGTATCGTATACCACTAATTCAAACACGCTGATTACGAAAAAAATAGTGAAAAAATTCCCGGGGTTCTAGTTTCAGAAATACAAATGTTTATTTCCGCTGGAAATCTATCAAGTTTTTTTCGCTTTGACGTCCTATAACTACTGAACGATAAAAGATACATAAACGGGCATTGCGGCATTCGATTCTATGGACATTTCTACGTATGTATACTAATTTTTAACATTCTTGGTCGGTTGATACAATTTTACCAAGCAATAAATCAAAAAATGGTACCTTGGATTTCTCAGTAGACAGTTATAAATCAAAATTCTTAAACACCCTATATTTAACTATAAAAGTATCGTATACCACTAATTCAAACACGCTGATTACGAAAAAAATAGTGAAAAAATTCCCGGGGTTCTAGTTTCAGAAATACAAATGTTTATTTCCGCTGGAAATCTATCAAGTTTTTTTCGCTTTGACGTCCTATAACTAATGAAAGGTAAACGATACATAAACGGGCATTGCAACATTCGATTCTATGGACATTTCTACGTATGTATACTAATTTTTAACATTCTTGGTCGGTTGATACAATTTTACCAAGCAATAAATCAAAAAATGGTACCTTGGATTTCTCAGTAGCCAGTTATAAATCAAAATTCTTAAACACCCTATATTTAACTATAAAAGTATCGTATACCACTAATTCAAACACGCTGATTACGAAAAAAATAGTGAAAAAATTCCCGGGGTTCTAGTTTCAGAAATACAAATGTTTATTTCCGCTGGAAATCTATCAAGTTTTTTTCGCTTTGACGTCCTATAACTAATGAAAGGTAAACGATACATAAACGGGCATTGCAACATTCGATTCTATGGACATTTCTACGTATGTATACTAATTTTTAACATTCTTGGTCGGTTGATACAATTTTACCAAGCAATAAATCAAAAAATGGTACCTTGGATTTCTCAGTAGCCAGTTATAAATCAAAATTCTTAAACACCCTATATTTAACTATAAAAGTATCGTATACCACTAATTCAAACACGCTGATTACGAAAAAAATAGTGAAAAAATTCCCGGGGTTCTAGTTTCAGAAATACAAATGTTTATTTCCGCTGGAAATCTATCAAGTTTTTTTCGCTTTGACGTCCTATAACTAATGAACGGTAAACGATACATAAACGGGCATTGCGGCATTCGATTCTATGGACATTTCTACGTATGTATACTAATTTTTAACATTCTTGGTCTGTTGATACAATTTTACCAAGCAATAAATCAAAAAATGGTACCTTGGATTTCTCAGTAGCCAGTTATAAATCAAAATTCTTAAACACCCTATATTTAACTATAAAAGTATCGTATACCACTAATTCAAACACGCTGATTACGAAAAAAATAGTGAAAAAATTCCCGGGGTTCTAGTTTCAGAAATACAAATGTTTATTTCCGCTGGAAATCTATCAAGTTTTTTTCGCTTTGACGTCCTATAACTAATGAACGGTAAAAGATACATAAACGGGCATTGCGGCATTCCATTCTATGGACATTTTTACGTATGTATACTAATTTTTAATATTCTTGGTCGGTTGATACAATTTTACCAAGCAATAAATCAAAAAATGGTACCTTGGATTTCTCAGTAGCCAGTTATAAACCAAAATTCTTAAACACCCTATATTTAACTATAAAAGTATCGTATACCACTAATTCAAACACGCTGATTACGAAAAAAATAGTGAAAAAATTCCCGGGGTTCTAGTTTCAGAAATACAAATGTTTATTTCCGCTGGAAATCTATCAAGTTTTTTTCGCTTTGACGTCCTATAACTACTGAACGATAAAAGATACATAAACGGGCATTGCGGCATTCGATTCTATGGACATTTCTACGTATGTATACTAATTTTTAACATTCTTGGTCGGTTGATACAATTTTACCAAGCAATAAATCAAAAAATGGTACCTTGGATTTCTCAGTAGCCAGTTATAAATCAAAATTCTTAAACACCCTATATTTAACTATAAAAGTATCGTATACCACTAATTCAAACACGCTGATTACGAAAAAAATAGTGAAAAAATTCCCGGGGTTCTAGTTTCAGAAATACAAATGTTTATTTCCGCTGGAAATCTATCAAGTTTTTTTCGCTTTGACGTCCTATAACTAATGAAAGGTAAACGATACATAAACGGGCATTGCAACATTCGATTCTATGGACATTTCTACGTATGTATACTAATTTTTAACATTCTTGGTCGGTTGATACAATTTTACCAAGCAATAAATCAAAAAATGGTACCTTGGATTTCTCAGTAGCCAGTTATAAATCAAAATTCTTAAACACCCTATATTTAACTATAAAAGTATCGTATACCACTAATTCAAACACGCTGATTACGAAAAAAATAGTGAAAAAATTCCCGGGGTTCTAGTTTCAGAAATACAAATGTTTATTTCCGCTGGAAATCTATCAACTTTTTTTCGCTTTGACGTCCTATAACTAATGAACGGTAAAAGATACATAAACGGGCATTGCAGCATTCGATTCTATGGACATTTCTACGTATGTATACTAATTTTTAACATTCTTGGTCGGTTGATACAATTTTACCAAGCAATAAATCAAAAAATGGTACCTTGGATTTCTCAGTAGCCAGTTATAAATCAAAATTCTTAAACACCCTATATTTAACTATAAAAGTATCGTATACCACTAATTCAAACACGCTGATTACGAAAAAAATAGTGAAAAAATTCCCGGGGTTCTAGTTTCAGAAATACAAATGTTTATTTCCGCTGGAAATCTATCAAGTTTTTTTCGCTTTGACGTCCTATAACTACTGAACGATAAAAGATACATAAACGGGCATTGCGGCATTCGATTCTATGGACATTTCTACGTATGTATACTAATTTTTAACATTCTTGGTCGGTTGATACAATTTTACCAAGCAATAAATCAAAAAATGGTACCTTGGATTTCTCAGTAGACAGTTATAAATCAAAATTCTTAAACACCCTATATTTAACTATAAAAGTATCGTATACCACTAATTCAAACACGCTGATTACGAAAAAAATAGTGAAAAAATTCCCGGGGTTCTAGTTTCAGAAATACAAATGTTTATTTCCGCTAGAAATCTATCAAGTTTTTTTCGCTTTGACGTCCTATAACTAATGAACGGTAAAAGATACATAAACGGGCATTCCGGCATTCGATTCTATGGACATTTCTACGTATGTATACTAATTTTGAACATTCTTGGTCGGTTGATACAATTTTACCAAGCAATAAATCAAAAAATGGTACCTTGGATTTCTCAGTAGCCAGTTATAAACCAAAATTCTTAAACACCCTATATTTAACTATAAAAGTATCGTATACCACTAATTCAAACACGCTGATTACGAAAAAAATAGTGAAAAAATTCCCGGGGTTCTAGTTTCAGAAATACAAATGTTTCTTTCCGCTGGAAATCTATCAAGTTTTTTTCGCTTTGACGTCCTATAACTAATGAACGGTAAAAGATACATAAACGGGCATTGCGGCATTCGATTCTACGGACATTTTTACGTATGTATACTAATTTTGAACATTCTTGGTCGGTTGATACAATTTTACCAAGCAATAAATCAAAAAATGGTACCTTGGATTTCTCAGTAGCCAGTTATAAATCAAAATTCTTAAACACCCTATATTTAACTATAAAAGTATCGTATACCACTAATTCAAACACGCTGATTACGAAAAAAATAGTGAAAAAATTCCCGGGGTTCTAGTTTCAGAAATACAAATGTTTATTTCCGCTGGAAATCTATCAAGTTTTTTTCGCTTTGACGTCCTATAACTACTGAACGATAAAAGATACATAAACGGGCATTGCGGCATTCGATTCTATGGACATTTCTACGTATGTATACTAATTTTTAACATTCTTGGTCGGTTGATACAATTTTACCAAGCAATAAATCAAAAAATGGTACCTTGGATTTCTCAGTAGACAGTTATAAATCAAAATTCTTAAACACCCTATATTTAACTATAAAAGTATCGTATACCACTAATTCAAACACGCTGATTACGAAAAAAATAGTGAAAAAATTCCCGGGGTTCTAGTTTCAGAAATACAAATGTTTATTTCCGCTAGAAATCTATCAAGTTTTTTTCGCTTTGACGTCCTATAACTAATGAACGGTAAAAGATACATAAACGGGCATTCCGGCATTCGATTCTATGGACATTTCTACGTATGTATACTAATTTTGAACATTCTTGGTCGGTTGATACAATTTTACCAAGCAATAAATCAAAAAATGGTACCTTGGATTTCTCAGTAGCCAGTTATAAACAAAATTCTTAAACACCCTATATTTAACTATAAAAGTATCGTATACCACTAATTCAAACACGCTGATTACGAAAAAAATAGTGAAAAAATTCCCGGGGTTCTAGTTTCAGAAATACAAATGTTTCTTTCCGCTGGAAATCTATCAAGTTTTTTTCGCTTTGACGTCCTATAACTAATGAACGGTAAAAGATACATAAACGGGCATTGCGGCATTCGATTCTACGGACATTTTTACGTATGTATACTAATTTTGAACATTCTTGGTCGGTTGATACAATTTTACCAAGCAATAAATCAAAAAATGGTACCTTGGATTTCTCAGTAGCCAGTTATAAATCAAAATTCTTAAACACCCTATATTTAACTATAAAAGTATCGTATACCACTAATTCAAACACGCTGATTACGAAAAAAATAGTGAAAAAATTCCCGGGGTTCTAGTTTCAGAAATACAAATGTTTATTTCCGCTGGAAATCTATCAACTTTTTTTCGCTTTGACGTCCTATAACTAATGAACGGTAAAAGATACATAAACGGGCATTGCGGCATTCGATTCTATGGACATTTCTACGTATGTTTACTAATTTTTAACATTCTTGGTCGGTTGATACAATTTTACCAAGCAATAAATCAAAAAAATGGTACCTTGGATTTCTCAGTAGCCAGTTATAAATCAAAATTCTTAAACACCCTATATTTAACTATAAAAGTATCGTATACCACTAATTCAAACACGCTGATTACGAAAAAAATAGTGAAAAAATTCCCGGGGTTCTAGTTTCAGAAATACAAATGTTTATTTCCGCTGGAAATCTATCAAGTTTTTTTCGCTTTGACGTCCTATAACTAATGAACGGTAAAAGATACATAAACGGGCATTGCGGCATTCGATTCTATGGACATTTTTACGTATGTATACTAATTTCTAACATTCTTGGTCGGTTGATACAATTTTACCAAGCAATAAATCAAAAAATGGTACCTTGGATTTCTCAGTAGCCAGTTATAAACCAAAATTCTTAAACACCCTATATTTAACTATAAAAGTATCGTATACCACTAATTCAAACACGCTGATTACGAAAAAATTAGTGAAAAAATTCCCGGGGTTCTAGTTTCAGAAATACAAATGTTTATTTCCGCTGGAAATCTATCAACTTTTTTTCGCTTTGACGTCCTATAACTAATGAACGGTAAAAGATACATAAACGGGCATTGCGGCATTCGATTTTGTGGACATTTCTACGTATGTATACTAATTTTTAACATTCTTGGTCGGTTGATACAATTTTACCAAGCAATAAATCAAAAAATGGTACCTTGGATTTCTCAGTAGCCAGTTATAAATCAAAATTCTTAAACACCCTATATTTAACTATAAAAGTATCGTATACCACTAATTCAAACACGCTGATTACGAAAAAATTAGTGAAAAAATTCCCGGGGTTCTAGTATCAGAAATACAAATGTTTATTTCCGCTGGAAATCTATCAAGTTTTTTTCGCTTTGACGTCCTATAACTAATGAACGGTAAACGATACATAAACGGGCATTGCGGCATTCGATTCTATGGACATTTCTACGTATGTATACTAATTTTTAACATTCTTGGTCGGTTGATACAATTTTACCAAGCAATAAATCAAAAAATGGTACCTTGGATTTCTCAGTAGCCAGTTATAAATCAAAATTCTTAAACACCCTATATTTAACTATAGAAGTATCGTATACCACTAATTCAAACACGCTGATTACGAAAAAAATAGTGAAAAAATTCCCGGGGTTCTAGTTTCAGAAATACAAATGTTTATTTCCGCTGGAAATCTATCAAGTTTTTTTCGCTTTGACGTCCTATAACTAATGAACGGTAAAAGATACATAAACGGGCATTGCGGCATTCGATTCTATGGACATTTCTACGTATGTACACTAATTTTTAACATTCTTGGTCGGTTGATACAATTTTACCAAGCAATAAATCAAAAAATGGTACCTTGGATTTCTCAGTAGCCAGTTATAAATCAAAATTCTTAAACACCCTATATTTAACTATAAAAGTATCGTATACCACTAATTCAAACACGCTGATTACGAAAAAAATAGTGAAAAAATTCCCGGGGTTCTAGTTTCAGAAATACAAATGTTTATTTCCGCTGGAAATCTATCAACTTTTTTTCGCTTTGACGTCCTATAACTAATGAACGGTAAAAGATACATAAACGGGCATTGCGGCATTCGATTCTATGGACATTTCTACGTATGTATACTAATTTTTAACATTCTTGGTCGGTTGATACAATTTTACCAAGCAATAAATCAAAAAATGGTACCTTGGATTTCTCAGTAGCCAGTTATAAATCAAAATTCTTAAACACCCTATATTTAACTATAAAAGTATCGTATACCACTAATTCAAACACGCTGATTACGAAAAAAATAGTGAAAAAATTCCCGGGGTTCTAGTTTCAGAAATACAAATGTTTATTTCCGCTGGAAATCTATCAAGTTTTTTTCGCTTTGACGTCCTATAACTAATGAACGGTAAAAGATACATAAACGGGCATTGCGGCATTCGATTCTATGGACATTTCTACGTATGTATACTAATTTTTAACATTCTTGGTCGGTTGATACAATTTTACCAAGCAATAAATCAAAAAATGGTACCTTGGATTTCTCAGTAGCCAGTTATAAATCAAAATTCTTAAACACCCTATATTTAACTATAAAAGTATCGTATACCACTAATTCAAACACGCTGATTACGAAAAAAATAGTGAAAAAAATTCCCGGGGTTCTAGTTTCAGAAATACAAATGTTTATTTCCGCTGGAAATCTATCAAGTTTTTTTCGCTTTGACGTCCTATAACTAATGAACGGTAAAAGATACATAAACGGGCATTGCGGCATTCGATTCTATGGACATTTTTACGTATGTATACTAATTTTTAACATTCTTGGTCGGTTGATACAATTTTACCAAGCAATAAATCAAAAAATGGTACCTTGGATTTCTCAGTAGCCAGTTATAAACCAAAATTCTTAAACACCCTATATTTAACTATAAAAGTATCGTATACCACTAATTCAAACACGCTGATTACGAAAAAAATAGTGAAAAAATTCCCGGGGTTCTAGTTTCAGAAATACAAATGTTTATTTCCGCTGGAAATCTATCAAGTTTTTTTCGCTTTGACGTCCTATAACTAATGAACGGTAAAAGATACATAAACGGGCATTGCGGCATTCGATTCTATGGACATTTTTACGTATGTATACTAATTTTTAACATTCTTGGTCGGTTGATACAATTTTACCAAGCAATAAATCAAAAAATGGTACCTTGGATTTCTCAGTAGCCAGTTATAAACCAAAATTCTTAAACACCCTATATTTAACTATAAAAGTATCGTATACCACTAATTCAAACACGCTGATTACGAAAAAAATAGTGAAAAAATTCCCGGGGTTCTAGTTTCAGAAATACAAATGTTTATTTCCGCTGGAAATCTATCAAGTTTTTTTCGCTTTGACGTCCTATAACTAATGAACGGTAAAAGATACATAAACGGGCATTGCGGCATTCGATTCTATGGACATTTTTACGTATGTGTACTAATTTTTAACATTCTTGGTCGGTTGATACAATTTTACCAAGCAATAAATCAAAAAATGGTACCTTGGATTCTCAGTAGCCAGTTATAAATCAAAATTCTTAAACACCCTATATTTAACTATAAAAGTATCGTATACCACTAATTCAAACACGCTGATTACGAAAAAAATAGTGAAAAAATTCCCGGGGTTCTAGTTTCAGAAATATAAATGTTTATTTCCGCTGGAAATCTATCAAGTTTTTTTCGCTTTGACGTCCTATAACTAATGAACGGTAAAAGATACATAAACGGGCATTGCGGCATTCGATTCTATGGACATTTTTACGTATGTATACTAATTTCGTAACATTCTTGGTCGGTTGATACAATTTTACCAAGCAATAAATCAAAAAATGGTACCTTGGATTTCTCAGTAGCCAGTTATAAACCAAAATTCTTAAACACCCTATATTTAACTATAAAAGTATCGTATACCACTAATTCAAACACGCTGATTACGAAAAAATTAGTGAAAAAATTCCCGGGGTTCTAGTTTCAGAAATACAAATGTTTATTTCCGCTGGAAATCTATCAACTTTTTTTCGCTTTGACGTCCTATAACTAATGAACGGTAAAAGATACATAAACGGGCATTGCGGCATTCGATTTTGTGGACATTTCTACGTATGTATACTAATTTTTAACATTCTTGGTCGGTTGATACAATTTTACCAAGCAATAAATCAAAAAATGGTACCTTGGATTTCTCAGTAGCCAGTTATAAACCAAAATTCTTAAACACCCTATATTTAACTATAAAAGTATCGTATACCACTAATTCAAACACGCTGATTACGAAAAAAATAGTGAAAAAATTCCCGGGGTTCTAGTTTCAGAAATACAAATGTTTATTTCCGCTGGAAATCTATCAAGTTTTTTTCGCTTTGACGTCCTATAACTAATGAACGGTAAAAGATACATAAACGGGCATTGCGGCATTCGATTCTATGGACATTTTTACGTATGTATACTAATTTTTAACATTCTTGGTCGGTTGATACAATTTTACCAAGCAATAAATCAAAAAATGGTACCTTGGATTTCTCAGTAGCCAGTTATAAACCAAAATTCTTAAACACCCTATATTTAACTATAAAAGTATCGTATACCACTAATTCAAACACGCTGATTACGAAAAAAATAGTGAAAAAATTCCCGGGGTTCTAGTTTCAGAAATACAAATGTTTATTTCCGCTGGAAATCTATCAAGTTTTTTTCGCTTTGACGTCCTATAACTAATGAACGGTAAACGATACATAAACGGGCATTGCGGCATTCGATTCTATGGACATTTCTACGTATGTATACTAATTTTTAACATTCTTGGTCGGTTGATACAATTGTACCAAGCAATAAATCAAAAAATGGTACCTTGGATTTCTCAGTAGCCAGTTATAAATCAAAATTCTTAAACACCCTATATTTAACTATAAAAGTATCGTATACCACTAATTCAAACACGCTGATTACGAAAAAAATAGTGAAAAAATTCCCGGGGTCCTACTTTCAGAAATACAAATGTTTATTTCCGCTGGAAATCTATCAAGTTTTTTTCGCTTTGACGTACTATAACTAATAAACGGTAAAAGATACATAAACGGGCATGGCGGCATTCGATTCTATGGACATTTTTACGTATGTATTCTAATTTTTAACATTCTTGGTCGGTTGATACAATTTTACCAAGCAATAAATCAAAAAATGGTACCTTGGATTTCTCAGTAGCCAGTTATAAACCAAAATTCTTAAACACCCTATATTTAACTATAAAAGTATCGTATACCACTAATTCAAACACGCTGATTACGAAAAAAATAGTGAAAAAATTCCCGGGGTTCTAGTTTCAGAAATACAAATGTTTATTTCCGCTGGAAATCTATCAAGTTTTTTTCGCTTTGACGTCCTATAACTAATGAACGGTAAAAGATACATAAACGGGCATTGCGGCATTCGATTCTATGGACATTTTTACGTATGTATACTAATTTTTAACATTCTTGGTCGGTTGATACAATTTTACCAAGCAATAAATCAAAAAATGGTACCTTGGATTTCTCAGTAGCCAGTTATAAACCAAAATTCTTAAACACCCTATATTTAAATATAAAAGTATCGTATACCACTAATTCAAACACGCTGATTACGAAAAAAATAGTGAAAAAATTCCCGGGGTTCTAGTTTCAGAAATACAAATGTTTATTTCCGCTGGAAATCTATCAAGTTTTTTTCGCTTTGACGTCCTATAACTAATGAACGGTAAAAGATACATAAACGGGCATTGCGGCATTCGATTCTATGGACATTTTTACGTATGTATACTAATTTCTAACATTCTTGGTCGGTTGATACAATTTTACCAAGCAATAAATCAAAAAATGGTACCTTGGATTTCTCAGTAGCCAGTTATAAATCAAAATTCTTAAACACCCTATATTTAACTATAAAAGTATCGTATACCACTAATTCAAATACGCTGATTACGAAAAAAATAGTGAAAAAATTCCCGGGGTTCTAGTTTCAGAAATACAAATGTTTATTTCCGCTGGAAATCTATCAAGTTTTTTTCGCTTTGACGTCCTATAACTAATGAACGGTAAACGATACATAAACGGGCATTGCGGCATTCGATTCTATTGACATTTCTACGTATGTATACTAATTTTTAACATTCTTGGTCGGTTGATACAATTTTACCAAGCAATAAATCAAAAAATGGTACCTTGGATTTCTCAGTAGCCAGTTATAAATCAAAATTCTTAAACACCCTATATTTAACTATAAAAGTATCGTATACCACTAATTCAAACACGCTGATTACGAAAAAAATAGTGAAAAAATTCCCGGGGTTCTAGTTTCAGAAATACAAATGTTTATTTCCGCTGAAAATCTATCAAGTTTTTTTCGCTTTGACGTCCTATAACTAATGAACGGTAAAAGATACATAAACGGGCATTGCGGCATTCGATTCTATGGACATTTTTACGTATGTATACTAATTTTTAACATTCTTGGTCGGTTGATACAATTTTACCAAGCAATAAATCAAAAAATGGTACCTTGGATTTCTCAGTAGCCAGTTATAAACCAAAATTCTTAAACACCCTATATTTAACTATAAAAGTATCGTATACCACTAATTCAAACACGCTGATTACGAAAAAAATAGTGAAAAAATTCCCGGGGTTCTAGTTTCAGAAATACAAATGTTTATTTCCGCTGGAAATCTATCAAGTTTTTTTCGCTTTGACGTCCTATAACTAATGAACGGTAAAAGATACATAAACAGGCATTGCGGCATTCGATTCTATGGACATTTTTACGTATGTGTACTAATTTTTAACATTCTTGGTCGGTTGATACAATTTTACCAAGCAATAAATCAAAAAATGGTACCTTGGATTTCTCAGTAGCCAGTTATAAATCAAAATTCTTAAACACCCTATATTTAACTATAAAAGTATCGTATACCACTAATTCAAACACGCTGATTACGAAAAAAATAGTGAAAAAATTCCCGGGGTTCTAGTTTCAGAAATACAAATGTTTATTTCCGCTGGAAATCTATCAACTTTTTTTCGCTTTGACGTCCTATAACTAATGAACGGTAAAAGATACATAAACGGGCATTGCGGCATTCGATTCTATGGACATTTCTACGTATGTATACTAATTTTTAACATTCTTGGTCGGTTGATACAATTTTACCAAGCAATAAATCAAAAAATGGTACCTTGGATTTCTCAGTAGCCAGTTATAAACCAAAATTCTTAAACACCCTATATTTAACTATAAAAGTATCGTATACCACTAATTCAAACACGCTGATTACGAAAAAAATAGTGAAAAAATTCCCGGGGTTCTAGTTTCAGAAATACAAATGTTTATTTCCGCTGGAAATCTATCAAGTTTTTTTCGCTTTGACGTCCTATAACTAATGAACGGTAAAAGATACATAAACGGGCATTGCGGCATTCGATTCTATGGACATTTTTACGTATGTATACTAATTTCTAACATTCTTGGTCGGTTGATACAATTTTACCAAGCAATAAATCAAAAAATGGTACCTTGGATTTCTCAGTAGCCAGTTATAAATAAAAATTCTTAAACACCCTATATTTAACTATAAAAGTATCGTATACCACTAATTCAAACACGCTGATTACGAAAAAAATAGTGAAAAAATTCCCGGGGTTCTAGTTTCAGAAATACAAATGTTTATTTCCGCTGGAAATCTATCAAGTTTTTTTCGCTTTGACGTCCTATAACTAATGAACGGTAAACG